>JAJEJO010051444.1:74574-107120 GCA_020662805.1 Glaucomys volans
CCCAAAATCCAAAGGTCAAATGATCTCTCTGATAAGTGAATGATGATGCATAATGCAGGGTGGAAGGGAGGCAAGAATGGAGGAAGGATAGATAACTTAGAGGGAAGGGAGGGGTGGGGTCAGGGTCGGGGGGTAAGAATAATAACAAAATGAGACAGACATCATTGCCCTGTGTACATGTATGATGTGTGTGACTCTACTTTGTACAGAGAAACAATAGATGTACTCCATTTGTGTTCAATGGATCACAATTAAATGAATTAAAAAAAAAAGAAAAGAAAAGAAAAAGAAAAAGAAATTGGCCGGGCATGGTGGTGCACACCTGTAATCCCAGTGGCTCAGAAGACTGAGGCAGGAGGATCACAGGTTCAAAGTCAACCTCAGAAACTTAATGAGGCCCTAAGCAACTTAGCAAGACCCTGTCTCAAAATAAAATATAAAAAGGGGCTGGGGATGTAACTCAGTGGTTATACATCCCTGGGTTCAATGCTTGCTACAAAAAAAATTAGAGAAAACTGAGTCAAGAGTGATAATGACAGTGGGTGTGCTGTACCAAGAGCCCCACTAGGCAGGATGGGGCGGTGGAGAGGACTCTGGCCAGGGAACAGGAGCCAGATTACTCTGTTTATGGGCTTGGAGATTCCGGCCAAGCCAATATTCCTCTTGGGAGCTGTGACAGGACTTCCCAAGGAGAAGAGCAGAGGGTGGTGGCAGCTGGCTTTCGAAGGTTTTGGTCCTCTGGGTAGGCCACATGATAGGTAAGTTTCTTTATCCCTACCTAACCCAGCCACGGAGAAGGCCTCTCGAGTCCCTGACACAATTCTGCACTCTTGAAATGCAATTCGCAAATGATAGCAATTATTTCCCTTGGAATGCCTTCAAAACTATACCTTCTCTAACTTTCTGGGAAGCCAAGATGGTAAGAATTCACATCAACAACACCACACACATCAATTATTAAAGGAATAAAGCAAAAGACCTAAGATACTAGACTTTGAAATCATATGGACCTGAGTTTAAAATTCAGCCTCTCCTATGGGCTTGCCAAACACAGGCAAGTTACTCAAATTTTCTGAGACTCAGTTGCCTTGTCTGTGAGATGGGGTTAATTCAGGTTGGTAGTAATGAAAATATTGAGGAGATAATTCATGTCCAAAAATAGTACAATATGAGACATGGAGTAGGTGCCTAAAAATGCTGTAACTAGTATTATTATGACATTTATTACCATCATCCCTCTTTCTTCTTCCTTCCCTTCAGCTCCTTTGAGCGAGGCACAATGCCAGTGCAGATGGTATGGTGTAGAAAACAAAATGGACACAAACACACCCCTTGCCTGCACCAAGTTTACACTCTAATCCGCATAGTTCAGTTGAACTTTTTGCAGTGACGAAATATTCTGTTCATGCATTCTCCAATGTGGTAACCAAAAGCCACCTGTGGTGTTTATTAAGAACTAGAAATGTGACTAGCATGACTGGAGGACTGGATTTTTAATTTTATTTCATTCAAAGATTAAAATGAACATGGAAGGAACTACATATGAAAATAGACAGATACCTTTTTAAGACTGACCAGACTTAACAGAATAAAGATGCATTGAAAGAGAAATGCGTATAAAGAACCCAGTATAGTGCCTGGAAATTTTTATTTTTTCATTCATCATATTTAATTGTCAATCATGCATTGAAACAATCTCAGGTGCTGGAGGTATAGGAAAGAATTAGGCATGGTCTCTGTTCTCAGGGAACTCACAGTTTAGTGGGGGATATGCAAATAAGTGATTTCACCACAGTGAGGTAAGTGTATGTACAGGTGCTGTGGGTGCAGCTGAGAGGCCTGACTTCAGTGAGCAGCAGGGGAGGACTTCTCAGAAGGACATTTTAAGTCCTTAGCTGAGTCCTGCAAAAGTAAACCTCAGACTGGGGTTCAACTGTATTTAATCCATGAGCAACAGTAAATTATACCCCAGGGCTAAGCCCACTGCTGGTGGCAGAGGTGACCATGAGGCAAACAGATCTAGAGAAAACTCATAGCTACGGTCAATTTGCTTTCTCCCAAAAAGTGTGTGTGTGTGTGTGTGTGTGTGTTTGGCCAAATACTGTTACTTATAAGGAAATATCAACTCCTATTTTGATTTGATTGTGGAATTCTACACATTCATGAGTGAGGGTCATTATAGTTACTTGCATGAAGAAGTGGATGTTATGCACATTTATATATTTTTTACATTAGTTCGATTTGCTTAAAATTAATATGTGACCTCTAGCCAAAGAATTCTACATATCTTTATATGACATGGTTTCTACAATCACACTTGAGTATATAAAGTAAGGTGATATGTGTGATTCCTTCTCCCATGGGGTCAGGGAATGTTCATGTGGTGTGGCTTGGTCATGTGAGGTGCTGGACAATTTGAGTCCCTAAGGGTTGCCTGCTTTCACCATGACAGAGTTGCCTCTGGTGAATGGAAGTATAAGTTGGTGTAGCCCTTCTGAAAAGTGACTTCTTATATATGTTGGGAGCTTTCAAATAGTTGTGCCCTTTGGCCCAGTGATTCTACTTCTGGGAATCTACCCAAAGGAAGTAATTGGAAATATGTGCAGTGAAGACTTTGCCCAGAGTTATTTGTAGTTGTTAATGATAGGAAACAACTTACATGACTAACAGTGTGATAATATGCAGCCAGGAAAATGATGTTCACGGAAGACTTTTGCTGCAACACCGATTAAGAAGAAAAATAAAGAAGCAATAGCTACAGAGGTGAAGCATCCACTTCGTGGGGTCAGGCAGCTTGGATTTGTCTGACTCTGCTGCTTACTAGCTGCCTGACTTGAGCAAGTTACCTGAATTCTACACAATCCTAGGAAAATGGGGTTGATAATAATACTATCAATCTCAGAGGGACTTCTGAGGATTAAATGACATAATGAGTATAAAATGCTCAATGCCAAGCAAAGTACATTTACTAGGTTACCTATAAATGTTGGCCCTCTACAGACTGTATAATTTCAAGTCATAAAAATAGATGGAAAAGAAATATGCCAATATAGGAACAGTGTGAGACCTGGGTAGTGAAATCATGAACAATTTCTTTGCAGTTTTCAACTTCCTAAATTTTCTGCAATGGACACAAATTACTTTTATACTAACAGAGTATAATACAAGGTTGTAATACAGTCAGATATTTTTAAAAAAGAATTTTACCACAAAGAAAGTACTTCTCTTCCTCCTTCCTCTTTCCCTTCCCCCGAAGGAGCTGGGGGCCAGCCCTGGCAGAGCCTCACACATGCACAGCCTGGGCTTCTGGGAGTGTCAGGGCTGAAGGGATCCTTGACACTCTCTCACAGTGCTGTGTGGCAAGTTGAGGGGAAGCCAGAATGAATATCTTAGCCTCTCTTATCTGAGAGTGTACATTCCAAGTTGCTCTGATGTTTATCACCTTTTTACTCCCCCCCCACAAGTCTTGGTTGATCTGAACCAAACATTACATAAAAGTGTAGGGTGGGAAGGACTCATCTACCAGTTTCCTACCAAAACCCCTCTCAGAAAAATACCTGTCAGAGCACCTATAATGCTGGACTTAAACATTAAAGGCAACTGGCAAAACAAAACAAAACAACAACAAAACCCCACTGAGACCAGGAGTAAAGCAGAAAGTTAGCTTAGTTGAGTACAGTTTCTATTCAGAGTGGAATTTCTGGCAAATATAGCACTTTCTCACATGATAAATGTGGAAATCCCTTCCTACATTAGGACATATCCCTGGAATGACAAGGGCATCAAGCATAAAAGGGTGTATGTGTACATGTGTGTGCACTTGGTTTGTGACCAGACCTTGACATTTGAGCCCTATGATCTAATGTCCTTCATTGACAACAAAGGTGCCCTGTGCTCCAGCAAGTGGCTCTGCCAGCTGTATTTTATAACAGAATCCCAGGCACAGAAATAACCAAGTGGATGCCCGCATCTGGACCAGAGGGGCAGCTTCTAGTCCTGTGCCCTGACTACTGTTCTTCAACATGTCTAGAGGTGACCTCCAGCCTCCTCCAGATTCAAGACCTCTGAAATGAAAGCATGACAGACAGCCCTCCTAGGCCTTCCCACAGAGAGGTCATCGTATGCTAATGAGGCCTGGGGAGATAACCGCGCAACACAGACCTGCGAGACCACTGGTTCACAGCCCTCCCGCGCGCCACTGCAGCGCAGCCACAAATCACCTTGCGCTGCAGCAGACCCTCGTGCCGCCTGGGGCGATTGGGGGAAGGGTCTTCACTGCCGCCCAGAGTTTCACAGCTGGATCGCTCACGTCTGGGAGATGTCTCCTCCGCCGCGTCCCATGCTTTCCGCAGTGATGGCGGGGATGGAGGCGACGTATCAGAATCACCTGTAGGGCTTTGTAGAGCTCCACAGCCCCCTCCCCAAATTCTGTTCCACTCAATCAGAAGAAAGATCTCAGAATATGCAGGGCGAGGTGGACTGGTGGAGTTTGTGAAAGCCCCACAGGTGATACTGGATGCGCGCCCCTCAAGACACAAACACACGCGGACACATCTTGCTCGGAGGCTACACAGGTTAGCCTTAGATTTTCTTCCTGATCCTCCCCTTCTTTATCTGTCAAGTTGACTATGTTCTCCTCAGCTTTCCTGTTGAGCCCAGCAACCCAGAGGCTTTGTGGAGTGCCTCAGAGTCTGGCCGCGGGACTGTGGAAGGCACTGGCTGCCAGACATTAGGAAAAGCGTCTTGTGCTCTTCGCAGCTCTGTGCTCCCTGGAGCGCAAACTCGATACCAAGGACCCAAGGTAAGTGCAGAAGGGAAGAAATTCGACCAGCTGCTTCAACAAACTGCCTGTAGCAAGGCCGCCTTTCGTATGCACGCCCTTAGGTTTGGGGGCCTCCCAATCACAGAGGGAGCCGGCGCTCCACCCTGCACCCCTCCAGTGGAGCATCCCCTCCTGCAGCTTTGTGGCAGGTGGCACTGCCAGGGCGGGTGCAGTGGCCTCATCTGCAGCCTCTTCCCCGACCACGGGACCAGCTCCCGCTTTGCCCTTCTTTTCCAAGTTGCTACACCTCGCGCCTCCGGAGGTGGAGACCCCCTCCTTCACCACCGCAGCGGTCTTACCTCACTGTGCAACACTTGGTTGCGCGGTTGCCCGGGGCGCTCCTTTCTCGAGGCTTATTCCCTTACTTGGGAGGAAAGAGGAACCGAGAGACAGAAAGGGGACCGAAGCTGGCGTCTAGGCGTCTTCCCGCCCGCGCAACCCTCTCGGGGAGGGGGATGGCGGTTCGAGTGCGCGGTGCGGAGATAAGGCGACCCACCGGTGGTTAGGCAGCTCCAGGGTCTTCCACCTCTGCCCGGGAATCCGCAGCTTGAAAGCAGTCTTTCTTGCGTGCCCGCTAGTACGGCACTGCGGCTCTGCACCCTGTCCCTCACAGCCTGGCAAGTCCTGCTGCCACTCTTCACTGCGGAGCCCTGCCCCTGGGCTCAGAGCCCGCCCCCTCCACGGACCCGCGCGCGCGCGCATACACACGCTCCACACACAAACACACGCGCGCGCACACGCACACTCACGAATGCAGATACTTTCAGTGGGAACCTGCGCCCCTTTGATGTAACTTGAGTGCGGTCAGGTTGGGGCTCTTCTTATCCGCAGGGCTTTGGCTTGGTAGGAGGAGTTATGGGCTTAGAGGTGCAGAGAGGATAGAACAGTGATGGGCATCAGAGGCCAGCTGATCTGGAGGTGGAAGATAATTGTTACACAAATAAAATATCCACTGGGTGTTTCCTTTTCTCAGCCTAGAAACCTAGGAGTCAAGTTGCTTTAATATCCTAACCAAATTAGAGAAAAAATAAATAAAAATCAACAAGTTCTCTGTTTCCCAGGAACTCAATGTTGTTAGTATCCAAATTATTGCCCAGTCCATGGAGACATTTCTCACAACTCTGACGCTGGTGGCAGTGGATTGGTGACTGTTCAACCTGGAAAGATTTTCTCCTCCCCAGGTATGTATGGTGGGGGTGCTGTGCAATCTTTCAGAGCTGGACTCTGATGAATGGATCAAGTCTCAGGAGTGTGGTGTGTAAAATCCTCTCCTTTGCTTTTAGGTGACCTTGAACTGTTTTCTTCCAGAACAAATAGACCACTTTTAAAAAAAATGTAGAAAAACACAGAAAAAGGGACTGGGAGTGAGGGGGGAGAGATGGAGAGAGGCCCCACTGGCTAAGGCATTATAACTTGTTGCTGCTTCTCTTTCCATGACGCGAATGTCTACATGGGGGGTGATGGTGATGGTGATGCTATTTCAGCCATATCACACCAGCAGGATGACTTCTGTCCATTTCACACCACATTTAGAGTCACCAGGAGTTTAGACTCTCATCTGTAAAATATGTGGAGTTTACCAGTTTCTACAGCTGAGAATTCTTTTCCACTAGCAGGCAATGAAGGTCCCTGGGCCAGGACTGCAGCCAAGAAAAGCTTTCTGCAGAGTGCAGAGGCGCCCCAGGGGCCCTGGGTGGCTGGGCATTTGGGGAAGACGCTGCATGTATGAACGTCAGATAGCCCGTAGGACCCCGATGGTCAGTGTTCATACTGAGCAATCTGCAGGCAGGCGGATGGGTGGATGAGGAACTGAAGCCCAAAGATGTCCCTGAGGTTCCACATGGTGATGAAAGCAGAGCTGATACCAGAACCCCATGCTTATACTTCAGCCTACCATTCAGCATTCACACTTCATCCTGTCCCCCAGATTTGGTTTTCAAAGCTCCCTTCAGTTAGTCTGAAATATTGTTGGTGAAGGCACTCTTTATTTGCTCTTGTTTCCCCTTCACTCACTAACTCATTCATTTTACAACTATTTATTAAGTGTCTATTACATCATCAGGCATTTCTCCCTAACTCCAGTCCTGGGTCTCACTTGGGAGTAAAGAAGAATGGAGAGACAGAAAAGACTTTGAACTGTTCTGGTCCTGTTCTTGGTAGAGGAGAACCCTGATCACAGGCTTACTGTATGTATCTTCACTGCGTAGGTTGCATGGATGTGGAAGACTCAGTCCTTGTTTTTCGAGCTCCATCCTCCATGGAAGAAAATACTCTCACATGCATGTCACAAGAAAAATGTTCTAGCCTTGTCTGTTCCTGATTTGTTCTAAAGAAGGTTAAACTGAAGGAGAGCCTGTATTTGGTTGTGTATAATGTTAGATTGGAGGATGCATGAGAGCAGTTAGGAGTTGAGGCAACATTGAGTTTTTCTGCCTGTCAGGATGGAAAGACAATGAGCTGAGTGTGACAAATGGGAAAGACATGCATAGACAGTATGGAGATTTGGCTTGACTGGGAGCACATTAAAGAAGAATGATGAGAAATTCTCAGGATAAGGCTGCCAAGTAAGGACTTGGAGAATGGCACTATTTGCAAAGACTGAAAAGTAGTTTGTTATAGGGTGGGCTATGAAAGTACCTGTTCCTATAAAATAAATCACTTGTAAAGTCAAGATTGTTCACCAGTTTGTTTGTGAATGAGTCCTTTGGGGAACTCAGGATAGTGCATAGTTAATTAAGCATCTGGGTTGATGCAGGATGAGTACCCAGAATCCTTTGTGAACAGAGGGCTAGAAGACACTGACCACTGGGTTACATGCTAGTAACGTGGAGGAATAGCATGGTAAGAGAGATCTAAGCAACATGGAAGGCAAAGTGGAATCGAGGTGCTAAGAAGCACCAAGAACGGGTAGTACTCTTGGAAGTAGCATGGAGGAGACAGGGTTTGGGATGGAACTTGAAAGAGGCAAAGGGATTTGACCCAAAGAGCAGCAGGAAAGGGGCAATCTAGACTGAGGTAAAGCAAAAACAGAGAAGTAGGATAACTCGTGGTAGGTTCTGGGTCTTCCCAGCAGAAGAGAGGAAGGTTGGGACAGTATTGTAGAAGGCCTCCAAATGTCCTCCTGGAAGTGTTGCCACAGCAAGGAGCTATTGCGGATGTGTGTTTGTTGTTGTTGTTGTTGTTTTGTTTTGTTTCAATTTGTTTATGACAGGAAAGATGCTGGGAAGCATGCTGGGAAGTGTTCAATGCAGCTTTCCCAGGGTAGGCCTTCCCCATCAGAATGGAAAGCTGAGGACAGTGTGGGAGAAAGATCTGTCGCTGCCCTTACCAAGAGCTACAGCTCAGGTGGTGTAGGGGCTCACTGCACAGGGCACCCAGCTGGGGGACTGGATTCTAGCCTGCACTCCACTGGCCCAGCCATGCAATCTGATGGGGTTGGGTCTGCCCAGGGAGGGGCACCTTTTTTCCAACCTGCAAAGAGGCCTGGCTGCTGAGCCCTTTCTTTGAAAAGACAGAGCAACCGTGAAACAAGTGATAATTTATTGAGCATCTGCTATATGTGCAAACACAAGGTAAAAAGAAAGGCTCTTGAAGTTAGAACTATCTTTGAGCCTGCACACGTTTCTGCTCTTGGGTGACACTGAAACAGGCTATGGGGTACAGAGGAGGAAACTCAGCTTCTCTCCTCAGATCATTTGCATTCTGGGTCAACAATGGTTTCATTCACTCAAAATGGCTAATAAGCAGTAAAAGAAGTATAGAATCAAGTGCCAAACTATATAGAGAAGACTCAGGGTGTGAGAAGGGAAACCTGCTCCAGGTTTGAAGAGTTCAGGCAGGCTTTGAGGAGAAGGGCTGGGATTGGGAGTAGTGCATGTGCTGATTCTAAGTTAGAAAATGGAGTTGTGAGCAAAAGGCCAGAGGCAGGGAATCTGGGGGCTTCTGCATGTGGGATTTTAGGCCTTGTGGCTTCCCTAACACCCTTCCCAGTCACAGAAGCACTCTGATGAGTCACCCTTGTTTCTGAGAGACAGGGCAGTTTGGGATGTTTAACTGGCTCAACACTTTACATTCTCTGAGATTTCAATGTTGGCAGCCAACACTCAGCCTGTTGCTCTGGGAACGCATCATCCAAGCCAGCAGCTGATGCCTGGTCTCCACTGCCAAGGCGAAGCAGAAACTGAGACAGGTACCTGTGCCTGGAAATCTTTAAGTCCCACCATCTCTCACCAGCTGGGTGGCACTTGACCCTTTGAACAACCCTGAGAACAGGGCTACCAAGCACAGGGTAGGCTTGGTGACTGAGGACCAAGAGACCTGAGTTGTGGCTTTGGGAGCTCTGCTTGCCTTTGTAGGTCTCAACTTCCTCACAGACGAAAGCAAAGGATTATACCAGATTATCAGCCTAGTGATTCCCCATTTCACGGTAAGATCTTCCCCTCCCTCTCTCTCTCTCTCTCTCTTTCTTTCTTTCTTTCTTTCTTTCTTTCTTTCTTTCTTTCTTTCTTTCTTTCTTTCTTGTACTTGGAATTGAACTCAGGGACACTCGACCACTGAGCCACATCCCCAACCCTATTTTGTATTTTATTTAGAGACAGGGTCTCACTGAATTCCTTAGTGCCTCACTTTTGCTGAGGCTGGCTTTTAACTGGCTATCCTCCGGTCTCAGCCTCCCAAACCGCTGGGGTAAGATCTTTCATTTTATCAGACAAGACAGGATGGGAACTACTATTATCCAAGTCCTAACTTTAGCTTTCCTCTTGGCTTTGATTGTTAAAGTCATGCTTACGGAGGCTTGCGAGACTGGAATGGGAAGAGGATTGTCATAATTTTACCATGACAGAAATTTGTGGATCCAGTCCTGGGAATATAGGCAGGTTCTCCAACTCTGTGGGCTTCAGTTTTATTTGTTTATTTTGGTAGGTAAAAACCTCCAACTCTTTCTGGCTCTGATACTGTGCTATGTACTGTCCACCAATCAACTTTTAAGTACAACCAAGTGCTTGGGTGGGATTCCTCGATAAAACAAGCTGGGAAAATTCCTACAATACCAACAGATAGACTTTAAAAAAAAAAAAAAGCACAAAAGAGATCCTGTGATGCTGAGAGTAATAAATAGGTCATTTAGATAGAATTGAAAGATCTAGGTGGGTGTCCCAGTCCCAGTTTCCTCTTCTGTAAAACGGGTATAGTAATATCTACATCAGTGGGTGGGGTAATGATTAAATGAAGAAGCATATGTGAAAATGCTTTGTCAATTTTAGAAATGCTATGCAAAGATGTAAAGTATTACTATTAATCTGTTTCCCTAAGACAATCTGTTTTTTGCTTTTTTTTTTTAAGCTCAGTTATTATAGTACTTGCTCAGTTGTCTGCTTCCTAAGCAGCAATGCAATTCAGGTCAGCAACTCTGTCTCGGTGCTCCTAAAGATAGTAGTATCTTAACATAAAAACTTAATAAAGAAGCTGGCCGACTTCAGGACTGACTAATAAACAGGCTGCAAACCTGCCCTTGCCCGGAAGTCTGCAATGTCGCCAAAGTTGCTCACGGTGGTTTTCTTGGAAACATTGATTTGAATTTACTTGAAAATGAAGGGACCTCATAGTCATCCGAGACCTGGATTATTGCCTACTGGGAGAAGCATGGTGGAAAGAAGGGAAGGGAGGTGTGAGGGAGGAGGGAAAAAAAGGAAGAGAAAAGCCTTCCGCCTTCCTGTTATATTTTGGGCAAGGGACTCTAATCTTTATGCTTTAATGTGCTTGTAAAGAGGCTAATTTTGGTTCACTACATTACCCCCGGTTTGTTTTCTGCTCTGCCTGGTCAGGAGACAGTGCTGTGGAATTCTTCACTGTGGTCCCTGGGGGGGATGCTTTTCATGGGGAACGCTGGGAAGGACCACGGAAAGGAAAAGGTTCTAATTCCATAAATGACCACAGGCTTCAAAGCCTGCCCAACCCACAAAATTTTTTGAGAGGATCAGTCCATTTTTAGAAATACTGGCCACTTGATCTCCTGTTAACCAATTTAGGGGGAACAAAAAGGCATAGCATATAAGAAATCGAGGAAGCCCCTCAATGTCCCCACTTTTCTCATCCATTCTTCTCATTCGCTGTTGTCATTGCTTTGTGAAAGTACAGATCCCAGAGCCCTCCCTTTGTTCCAAAGCCTCAAAGCCTTGGATTCCTTGTCCATAAGATGGATATCATAACACTTATCCACAGACTTTGACCAGGTTTAGAAGAAATGTTTATAAACAGTCAGGCACAGTGTCAGTCACATAACGGGTTCCTGATAAATGGAATTATTGTTGTTACTGCTTTATAGGAAAGTTAATGTTCCCTAAAATGGCATTCAGGGCTCTCCATGAAGTGGTCCCGGCCTACTCATCCACTCACACTTCCGGTGAGCCACCAGCTGCATCTTCCAAACACGGTGCACCCCATCCCTCTCCCTCTTCTACTCAGGCTGCTCCCACGGACAGGAGAAGTGCCTTTCATCTCCCTCAGGCTTTTTCTAGAGTCTGCCTCTTAAATCCACCCAGTTGAAGTTAATTATATTCTCTCCTATGCTCCCACTGAAATTCATTTATAATTTATTTTAGTGCTTACAACAGGTTCCCTTGTACTATGGTCTCTTCATACCCACTGCCCTGCCTCCTCCCTGGGACAGCCATCTGTCTTCCTTACAGCACATCTTCATCATTTTCCTATCACCCTCCAACTACTGCACACAGTAGGGGAAGGGGCAATCATAACAGACTGAATTTTAAAAAGACAACTAAAGGTCTCAGTTTGCCCTGAGATTCCACAGTTGAGTCCAAATCTAACCCCCTTTTCAAAACTCGCAAAAGAAGCTACCTGTCACTGAGCACCAATTATGTGCCAGGTATATGCAGACTTTGTGTAAAATGCTCCAGTCCTGTGAAGAGAGAAATCATCGGTCTTTCACGTGAAGAGGTTGATGGCTCAGGATCTCCCAGCCAGTAAGTGGTGGAGCTGGCGTACAGAAACCAGCGACCAGAAGCCTCAGGTGCAGTCCTTGCTTCCTCTAAAGGGGTTTCTCCCACCTGGGCTTGCCTTAATTTCCCTTCTGTGGCACTTGTGAACAAATTCAACTGTCGTACAGAAAACTGGTTTATGGTTGCCTGGCTATATTTTTTGATATCTTTGTTTTGATCCTACAACTCGATTTTATTATATTTGTAGAGCAATATAATAATAAAAATAAATAACCTTTATGAAGCACTTATGTATTTAGCAACACACACACACACACTCACACACACATGCTGCAAAAAGGATGTATTACAGTAATCCCATTCTTCAGAGAGTATGAGGTCTGTACCAGCAGGGGAGTACTAGTAGAGGAAGGAGGACTCAGAGCTGAGATTATTTTTTTGGCCCTACAAAGGTTTTGTTTTGTTTTGTTTTGTTTTTTATTCTAATCAACAAACTAGTCAAATTGCAGTCCTCAGTGCTTGTTACATGAATTATGCAGTCTCTTCCATGGTTGACCTGTGCTCTTAACCCTCAATCCAGATTCATGTACATCCTGTGAAGTGACAGGTGGTCATTTGCCGCCTTCTCCCCCTAGCGAAGGAAAGAGGACAAAAAGAAAGGTGTGGCTCTCTACCAAAGACAGAGGACATCTCAGGAGAGGGCACTGCAGCCCACGTGAAGGTGTCACTGCCTCCCCTGGGGGCCGAGGCCTGAGAACTGTAAGCTTGAGGCCAGCCTGAGCAACTTAGCAAGACTCTGTCTCAAAAATAAATAAATAAATAAATAAATAAATAAATAAATAAATAGGACTGGTTATTGGGTAGCTAAAACACAGAGATTGAGAGTTCAAAGCTAGTCTCAGAACATAGCGAGGTCCTAAGCACACTTAGCAAGACCTTGTCTCAAAATAAAAAAATTAAAAGGGCTGGGGATGTGTTTCAGTGGTTAAGCTTCCCTGGCTTCAATGCACAATACAAAAAAGAAATTAAAAAAAAACAAAAAAACGGGCGTGGTGGCACACGCCTGTAATCCCAGCACTTGGGAGGCTGAGACAGGAGGATTGTGAGTTCAAAGTCAGCCTCTGCAACTTAGCGAGGCCCTAAGCAACTCAGTGAGACCCTGTCCTCCCTAAATAAAATACAAAAATAGGGCTGGGGATGTGACTCAGTGGTCGAGTGCTCCTGGGATCAATCCCCAGTACCAAAAAAAAAAAAAAAAAAAAAAAGACTGAGAATGAGAATGTGGCTCACAGGTAGAGTGCCTCTGGAAGTCTGAGTACCATAGCCTGGGCTAAGAACACCCTTAGGTCTCCCTTTCAACCTCTGTAATTGCTCCAAAGAAACTAGCTTTGTTTCTCTAAGTATCAGTATCCATTAACAAAAAGTCATTTAAACTCTAGTTTTATTGCTTAGCAGTGTGGCCCCTTGAACAGAGGCTACTGTGTAGTTTGGCATATTCTATGTTTATTTTATGATGTTTAAAAGAAAAAAAAAAGTTGACTCCACTGTATAGCTTTACTGGATTCCTACTGTTTTCCTCTGCAAATGTCTGGCGTTAGAGCTACGTTGTCAGTTCCCTTCTGAGCATGGTTTAAGAGAGTGTATTCTGATTTTCAAACAACAATTTCAGAAATAGAATTTCAGAACACACCATGTTCCTAAGTAGGGAACTGTCTGTGTTTGAAGGTTTTTGTAGTAATTTGTGTCTGAGAAAAAGATTTTTACAATTGGCCCTAGAAGGATGTGGATTGGGGACTCTGGGTTTTCCTGAATTGCCTTCTCACAGATCACTGGCTAGCTTCAGAGCTAACTTGATTCTGCAAATTGTTTCTAGATGTTTCTGGGAGTTTAGCCAATTTGGGATATCAAAATTAGAGGTGTAGAAAATGGACTTTCTCATTCGTATGTTTATTTAACAGGTGCTTCTTGGGTACTTCACATGCATCTGATGCAGTTAGACACTGGAGATTCAGACAGGGGTGTTGTTTTCTGTCCCAGAGGGGCTTGCAGCTTTGTAGGTGGAACAAAAACTACAGACCACACAGGGAAGAAGGTGCTGGTAAGGGAGTGCTGTGGGCAATAGTCTAAAGCAGAGACAGTCAAGTAGTCTGTGGAGGAGAGATGGGAGAGAAATCCTGAACACCTGCCAGGAGAACTTTTCATCCATTTGTTTACTGTGAGGAGATATTCACAACTGTAACCTCTATTACTTTGAATGACCCTGAACTCTGCTGGGCTAAGAATGCACACCAGTAGATGTGCCCTCAGTATTCATGACAAGAGTAAAATGTCCCTTCCCTGGGCTGGAGAGTGGAGGTGAGGCTGGAGACTGGGAACAAACTCAAGATGCTAGTAGAAAGGTGGAAGTTAGGGAGGATCCTGTGTTCTGTGCCTCTGTAGGAGCTGGAAATTCCATTTATTTTCTTGGAGAGACCCTGAACCTGTTTCCCTGCCACTTCCTCTTGGTTCTGGTTTCATCCACTGGCATCCATAAGAATAAATCAGATCCCTTTTTTATAAGACATCTCTGAGGATGCTTCAAGCAGTTTCTGGGTTCTTTCCCCTTCTCTTCCCTCCCCTCTCCTGGAGCATTCACCAGTACTCATTCTGGGATGCATTCAATACACATTTATTTAGCAAACATTCTTTATGCACCTGCTTTTCCCAGGCACTCTGCTAGGTGCTGGGGGAATGGAAATAAAGAAAGGACCTTGTGTTTGCATGGGAGGACTAGCAAGTGGACAGATGGTGACACCATGGCTTCACAGGTGATCCTGGAGAGACAGATGCAGGGGTCCAGCTGGTGTGGGGAGGACGTTGATGCCTTTTCTGTGTCCTGAAGGCTTCAGGGTCTTCCACTTGCCCTGACAACTGCAGCGGGTGGTAGCCTCAAGGCCTTACCCATTGGGGTGCTAGAGATTATGGTGCTATTCTCTCCCTAACTCTGCATTCAGTGATATCTATTAGGAGCTTCAAACCAGCAACAGTGGGAGTGCTTACACCACAGCAACCTGCAAATGCCATAGAGCAGGGCTCCCCTTCCTCAGCCTTGCCAGGTGGGTAAGTATTTGCCAGCATAACATTAGTCCTGCTGTACCTTTTTACTCCTCATGCCATGCTAGAAACTCACACTGGGATGAGAAGGAGACATAACTTAGCTGCTTCTTCTGACCTGTCCCTAACTCCAGGAAGCTGCTGGGTAAACACTACCTGGGGTCGCTTAGGCTGACTCTGGCTTTCCCTGGATCCCCCAACAGAATCCCTGTGCAGAGAAGCATAGGGCGCTGGGTTCAGACAGTGCATTGTCCCGAGGGTGCTAAGGGACAGTGTTTCCCCTAGAAACGTTGCTGTCAGTGGAGAATGAACTTGGGTCTACCTCCTCAGGTCTTGAGGCAAAGCTTGAAATCCATCGCTGCATGCTTTAGATTTCTTCACTGCCCCATGTTTGATCATTAAAATTAATAGAAATTTTAGCTTCAACTCCTTGATCTTTTCATGATTCTGTAATACAATAACAAACAGCAGAAATAGGCCACTTATCCTCTTGCTTTTGGGTAGTGAATGGAGATGGAGAAGAGTCCCCATAATTGAACTCTTAAAGCCAATCTGCTGACAAACACAAAGCCTCCCTGGCCTAGTTTGTTCTAAATGACTGTCTGCTTCTTGTATTTGAAAAGAATTAAAACTCCAAACATAAACACGCAGAGACATCTTCGACAGCGTGGGTACTGGTGTTACCTCCCTTATAACTTTAAATGCAGGAGGGAATAGCAACTCAGCTAGTTTGCCATCAATCCACAAAGTCAGCATTGCCTTTTTTTTTTTTTTTTTTTATTCTAGCTGCTTGTTTTTTCTGTTCCCTTCTGCTGACACTACTTTTAACAGTAATTGAAGAGATTGATTGATACCGTGTATCTCTATGCAGTTTTATACTTAATTTCTAGTCTTTTCTGGAATCTCAAATGAGATGAAAGAAAGGGAAAGAAGGAAGACATGCCTCCTGTGCGTACTGTGTGCCAGACACTCTCTTGTGGGTTTGGCCTTTTCTCCCTCACAGTTGCCCTTTATGGAAAAGAAGTCCTTGAAGCTCAGGGAAGTTAGGTGAGCTGCCCCCGTTGCTCATCTGGGGTGGCAGCGGCAGAAGGCAGACAGTCTTTCAGACCTCATGGCCCTGGTTCTTTCCACCTTGTTGCTTCTACTCACAATCACCAGATGTTTCTAAAATCCAGAGAAGTTCATGTCAAATTCTAATTTTTTTCCACAGGTCAAGAGGGGTCCATAGAGATCCTTGGGTGGAAGGTATGTCCAGGGGATGCCCTGCAGTCTGCATCCTTATAGAGCTGCAAGAATTGAGCCAGGGAGCATCCCACAGGGATGCAGGATTGTTCCAGTGGTTGCACAGAAGGGAACACTTGCCGAAGGGTAGCTGGAAGAAGGAAAAATGGAGGTGATAGGAGTAGAAACCACCACTGAAATGAACCCCTTAGCTTTTCTGCACAGGTCACCTTGAAGGGTCAAGTCTCATCCTGATCCTGCAAAGAAGGTATTAGTATAAATACTTCACAGATGAAAAGAGTGATGTGACTTGGCCAATGGGACACAGCCAGGCTTTGTCCCAGGATACAAACCAAAGACTCAGGGCTCTAAAACCAGGCTCTTTCCACTCTGCCAAGACATTCTAAGCACCCTCCTTGAGGTCCATTTTCTTTTCCTCTCATATTGTAGAACACTTTGGGGATTCCTTTATACATAGGTTTTCACGTCGCCTTTTTCTTTTCCATTGTGCTTATTGTTTATCTTTATGCTTTTCCCATCATTCTGAATTTTCCTCCCTAAGTAACAACAATTATCTGGGGTTGTCTTTGACCTTTTCTACAGGGTACAAACCTGCTTATCTTTCTTTCTGGTGGAGCTGCTTCCCTCCCCTTTCCAAACCTGGAACCAGCAGAGAAATGCATATGTGTAGTGGGCATCCCTGGAGGGCAAGGGGAAAATAAGAAATGGTAGATTTAGCTGTTTTGCATAGGGGTTGAAATCTCTTGGCAGAAAACTTAGAAGCATGTCTCAACCCAACCACAATCCCGGCCTCCAAAAGACTTTCTCCCCAAAAACTTTCAAATTTGAGGGATGAACAAAAATTGGTTTGGGCTAGTTCGGCTGTTCATCTTTCCAGAAATAGGACCTGAGGAGATGACCACTTCAGACAATCTTAGCCTAGTTTGTCCCCGTCAAATTGGATTGTATACCATTAATTTGAAAACAGTAGTTCAAACTCAACATATCCCAGACTCTGTCTGTCTCTTCATCCCACAAGTTTGTTTCTCCACTGTGTTCTTTTCCTTAGAAAATGTCTCTCAGTCTGCAAAATCACCCCAGCTAGAAACTTCGGGGCTCAGCTGAAACTTCCCTGCTCCTCTTCTCCTGGTCCCCTTCCACCTTCCATCCCTCTGAAATGACAATTTGTTTTGTTTCCTTTCTGATTTCCAAATCTGCTGCAATAAAGGTATATTCCTCATTGCTCTCCTTCCTTCCTGTCAGCAGAGTACCAGTCCCAGCCATATTTCTAAACTGCAGTCAGAGCTTCACAAAGCAGATCCCATCACATTACTTTCTTACGGTTTTATGTTTCCAATCTCCCCAATACTTTCATTATAAAATCCTAACCTCCTTGCTCAACCTAAGGGACCTTTTGTGATTCAACCTCCCTCTTACCTTATTCTGACTCATTTCTCACCTCTCCTCACTCCTCCCTACACTCCACACGTTCTGAACCACTGCATTTGGAACTTTAAGGAATCATCAGTCTTTGTGATTTTCCTAAAAATATGTATTTTTATCCTCCACGTGAGATGCCTCAAATCACACAGCTGGCACATTACAAAATCTGATTTGAAGACAATTCTCACTGACTCTGAGGGCCAGGGTCCTTCCAACAGACTTGGAGAGCCTGGTGAACTTTGCAGAGTCGGCCAGGTATGCAGTGAGGAAGAGAGTGGGATTGAGTCACTTTAATTCGGAAAGCCCTGACATCATCTTGCTGTAGCCCTGTCTTTTCTTTCTGACCCACATGATTTTGCAGATGTGAGGGGTGACTGAGCCCCAAGATTAATAATCACTGCAAAACTCACTGTGGCCTGGGGGAGGGCACACTATTTATCATGTGAACTGTGCTCAGATTCCATTGCTTGAGTTTAATCAGACTAATGAACCAGCTGGCTTCCTTTCTAAAATGATTTCTGCTGTTTTCATTACTGAATAACAGCACAGCAGGATTGGAAAGGAAGAGAGAAGAAAATTCAGCTGGGGAGGAAGGACATCCTCCAAGTTAGCCAGCTGACAAGTTGGCTGTGCTGGTGGGTGTGGGGCAGAGTGGCTGGGGTGCGGAGGAGGAGCTGTGTGAAACCTGGGGGTGTCAGTCAAAGCCTGCTGCAAGGCAAATGTTCCCAAGGAAGGGAGGAGGTTTTATAGTGTAGATAAAGACAGCCCTGGGTGACCTCCAGGCCAATGCTTTCAGAGGAAAATGGCCAGGGTGATGAAGGAACTTGAACCCAATAATACATTCATTCATCTAGCATTTATTGATACCACGGCATGCCATGGTCTGTTCTAAGCAAATATAAGGGTGACTCCCAAATGGGTTCTGCCTTGAATAATTTAAAAGTAAGGGCATTTTCCCCAGGTGTTTTTAAGCCACAGGATCTTTAATTCAAACTAAGTCTTATAGATAAGCCCAATAGCAAACCAAGGCATAGCTCTCTGTGGCCCTGGATCTGGCTCCTCTGAAGGCCACAGCTGCACAGAGATGGGTGGACCATGCTGAGAGCAGGGATGACTCAGGGCAAAGTACCCTAAGGACTGTCTTCAAACATTTGATGGGGGTCCTGGGAAAGAACGGTTCGGCCTATCCACTGTGGTTCACATAGCAGAAAATACTCCCATCTTCTGAATTACCAACTCATGGAAAAATTAGAGAAACAGATGGATCTCATGAGCAATTGGACCCAGGGTTGGATGCCATAAGGCTTTGGTCTCTCCCAATCTCTCCCCTCTCTTTCTTTTTCTCTCTCACCTCTAAAACCCAACGCTATCCCTACTTCTTTCTGAACTTCTGCCTCCTCCTTTCACTTTCCAGACTGACTTTCTCTAGGTGGCAGAAAACAATGACACTTAGCTTTGCTTCCAACTTTTAAAATCCCAGGGAAGGATTTCGACTGGTCTTACCTGAGTCAGATTCCCACCCTTGGACCAATCAGCAGTGGCCTAGGTGAAGGATGCAATCCTAGCTCCTCCTGGATCTATGGGGTTGGAACACATAAGTTCCACTGAACTCCCTTAAAGGAGCCAAGGGCTAGACCCAGGGACAACAGGCCAAAAGTTAGAGGGAAATACATTTTGGCTCAACATAAGAAACCAAGTCCTAATAATTTGAGATGATGAAGATAGAAGGAGCTGCTTCAGCAAGTAGTGAATCCCCTAGTTGGTGGTGAGGTCATCTGCCCTTTGATTGGTGGTGTCGTATGGGAAAACCCCCAGCATCAAGGGTTTGAATGGAGTTTGAACTAACATACAATAGAAGCTAATTATTCTCTAATCCCGTTTCTAATATCAAGTTGTACCATATGAAAATGCTTCTTCTCCATCTTCTCAACAGAATTCAACACACTTCTTTCTATCTTTCCTTTTTGTGGTACTGGGGATTGAACCCATGGGTGCTCTGTCAGTGAGCTACATCCCCTGTCCTTTTAATTTTATAGCTAAGTTACCCAGGCTGCAGAATTTAATACATTTATCATGTGATTCCCTCGTATGTTTTATTCAGAGCAAGCTGGGTTTTCTATTTATTTGAGGAAAAATTTTTGGTAGGTTTTTTTTTTTTCTTCTGGTACTGGGGGTTGAATCCTTGGGTGCTCTACCACTGAGCTCTATCTCCAACCCTTTCTATTTTGTTTTATTCTATTTACTTTTTAGACAGGGTCTCAATAAGTTGCCAAGGCTGGCCTCAAATTTCCTTTCAACCTTAACCTCCTGAGTAACTGGGGTTACAGACATGTGCCTGGCTAGATTTTGTTTTGGGGTGCACACGAAGCATGATCTGGTGCAGGTCCTTGGGGAATGCCCAAGTTTGTCAGAACTTCATTTTAGGCTGAGCCTCTTCTTGTTTGATAGTAATGATCATAATGATGGCAAGTAAATGTTATGACACTAATTTCATACTTATCTTGAGTTTAATCTTTGCATAAACTCCTTAGGATAAGTCTCAGCACATTTTACAAATGAGGAAATGAAGAGCAAGAGAAGTTAGGAAGCTTGTTCAAGGTTACTCAGCTAACAAGTGATGGAGCTGAGATTTGAACCTGTAAAGGCTTGTTATTAACCACTGTCCTATATTGCCTCCCATATCCAGCCTCCAATATCAACCCTGTCTCTGTTTTTTTGTTGTTGTTGTTGTTGTTTTGCCAAAGTTAGTGCCTGCTTGACATTCTATTGGTGCTTGAAATTCTAGTCTTAGCATGAAAAAGTTTTAGTGTTGGAGAGAGAATGGACCAGGAGAGATGTTGGGGTGGGGCTGAAGGATAGACTAGGAGCAGAAAACTAAAATTCATTCATCTACTCATTCCACAAATACTTGCTGAGTTGCTAAGACTCTAGAAATATTTCAGAGTAACTGCTTGTCTACCCCCACCTCCAGGGATGTCTCTATTCTGATGCCTTGCTTCAGTAAGTGACCATGAACATGTGATTGGTCTATCCTTATCACCTGACATAGGGCAGTTAACCAATCCAGAGCTTGGCCAGGGGCTTTAACTTGGGCTTGCCTTGAAAACATGAGTTTAGAAAAAAGAATTCTCCAGCCCTGAACACCTGATCCAGTAATTACAAAAGAAGTTGTCAGTTCTGGGAAGAGAGAAAATCTTACAGATTTGGGTGCTGGATAGGCCTTTATAGTTTGAGTGACTGTATGTCCTAGTTTGCCCTGAAGAATCCCAATTTATCTCAGCATAATTGTGAATAGGGCCTCATTTCACTCTCATAAGTATCCTGACTTGGATGAAAAAATATTCAATCACCCTAATTATGGACCATAATGGGATATGGAGTGAGAGAAGGGAAGGAAGGATAGAGAAGACTGGGGCCAGGCCTTGAAGAGCAGTGTGGATCAGGCTGTTTTAATCTTTACACTGAATGCAGTGGGGATTTCAAGCATGAGAAGCAAAGACCAGATCTTTTGCTTTTAGAAAGGTCACTCTGATAAAGTGTAGGTAGCAGGTCAGGGATGGACTGAAGTAGAGGCAAGGAGATCAGCTGGGAGACTGATTGAACAATCCAGACAAGAGACAGGGCAGCCCAAATTAAACCAGGTGACTGTAGGGATGAGAAAAGAAAATATGTTCAAAGAATACCCAGGAGGAAGATTTGAAAATATTTTGGATACTGATAAAATTAGGGGATGAGGGAGAGAGAGGTGTTAGGGAGAGTTCAGGTGTCTTGTTTGGGCAACTAGTAAACAATGCCACCTTCTACCAGAAGTGTTGCTGGTGTAAAAATGGTGGTGTCATTGTGAACATGTTGGTTTTGAAGGCCATTATATTAGTAGGGTTCTCCAGAGAAGCAGAGCCCATAGGATAGATAGATGGTAGATGGTAGATTTATAGAAAGACTTATTAGAGGAATTGGCTCATGCCATTATGGAGGCTGAGAAGTCTCATGATCTGTCATCTGTGAGCCCAAGAACCAGGAAAGCCACTGATGTAATTCAGACTGAATTCAAAGGCCCAAGAACCAGCAGGATCTCTGGTGTCCAGAGGAGCAGACAATGGATACCCAAGCTCAAGAAGAGAAGAGGGAGAATTCTTCCTTTCTCTGCCTTTGCCATTTTTTTCCTATTCAGGTTGTCAGTGGATTGGATGATGCCCACCCACATTGGTGAGGGTGGATCTTCTTTACTCAGTCTACTGATTCAAATGCTAATCTCTTTTGGAAACACCCTCATAGACACACCCAGAAATATTTTAAAAGCTATCTGGGCATCCCTTATTCCAGTCAAGTTGACACATGAAATTAACCGTCACAGCCATCAAAGTGGCAACTAAATGATGAGGGCTTAGTTAGAGAAAAAACTGGGCTGGAGATACAGAGTAGGGAGATGCAGGCAGGTAGCTTCATTCATGGGAATGGAAGGATCACAAAGAAAAGATGAGTAGGGTGGGGAGGAGGAGGGTGGGAGAAAGGATAGGTGAGGATGGCGTTCACAACTGTCCCTTACCATGTGGCATTCCAGCTGCATTTCTTCGTGTCATTCTCCACCACAGCTGTCATCTGTTGGGGTCCGGCACCTTGTTATTACTGGACCACCAATCACGATGCGTTCACACAGCATGTGTTGGTGTATTTTTGGTATTGAATGATGGAAATATTCTAAAGACCCATGATACTGGCCACAGGGAGATCAGAGGTGACCTTGGGAGAATATTTTTCACAGACATTGGGACAGATGACAGACTGCAATGGCTTAGAGGATGGGGAACAAACCAACCAACTGTTTTGGGTTTCCACTGTTCCAAACTCTCTCTCTCTCCCCCCATATTTATCACTTTGAATTTTTCTTGTAAAAAGGGCTGAGACACTTCTTAGTCATTTGGAAGGGGTGATTATGGAGATGAGAAGAGAAGATATCTAGAGAGTCAGAATGTCTGTTGACCTGTTTTAGTTTTCTCCTTAAATCTGATGCCACCCCCCAAACAATAGCAACATGATGTCATAGAAAACCCTGTACTGTTTTTAATTCTAGTTCTGAAGGATATCATTCAGATTGCTCAGAAATTGGAGGAAGAACTTCGGAATTTGCAATCAAATCAACCTGAGGCCAGTATCTAGCTCCATTATTTACTTACATAATAGCTTTGTAAACTTAGTAAATTTCAAAATCTCTGAATCTTGATTTACTCATCAGAAACACGGGGCTAATAATGACTACGTTTCAGTCTGCGTAGCTCAACTGTGGGTGGTGGAAGCTGAAGCTCAAGGAGGGTTTATATTACATGCCCAAGTCCCTTGGCGACTGAGTGATAGAGCTGAGACTCCCCAGGCCTCACCACTTTGGATGCTTTTGTACTTTCTAGGGCACTTCATTGCCCAGCACCTGGTCACTTAGAGATCCCTCAACTCCTCTTCAGGATGAAGCAAGGCATAAATAACTTCAGAAATGCCCAGATGGAGAGTGTGCAGAGCCCTCTCTCTTGCTCGACTCCTGTGAGACCTTGGGAGAGTTCCCTTGTTGGCACTGAGATTTTTCATCTATAAAAGCATGGAAATGACATGATTGCCATACAGGCTAATTGGAAGGGTCAAAAGAGTCAATGTCAACAAGCTGATGCATTCCCACAGTAGATGCCAACTAAATGGTAACTGAGGCTTGGGTCTCACTCTGATAACAAGCTTTGTGATGATGACAATGATGGTTGTAGTGGGGGGGGTGGAGGTGGTCATAGAAAGAACATCATTAGCTAATGTTCGTAGAACCCAGAAACAATTCATTTAAATAATCTCATTTAAATTCACAATTCCCTTAAACAGATGCATTATTTATTCTTACCTTACAGATTAAGATAGAAAGACATAAAGAAGAAGGATAAGTAACTTCCCCAAAATCCTGTACCTAGCTAGTGGATCAAGTTTAGGGCTCAGGGTATTCGTGAAGTTTCTACCTCCAGTAGCTGAACCCCAGGGTTTTTTTACTGTTTGTTCCCTCTGCATGGTCTGTGAGCTAAAGAGGAAATAGGAAGGCCTCTTACAGGATGCAGCATGGCCCCACTAGACAGACCCAGTTGGCTCCCTGGCTGTAATTTCAGGAGCTCCTCCTGGGCTTGCTTTTGAGGATAATGCTAGCAGCTGGGACAGAGGGAAGGTCACTGTCACAAAGCCATTATTCAGTTCCCACCAGAAGGCCCTGCCAACCTTACTGAGGCCAGATAGGATGAAGAGTGAGAGGCATGGGCTGAGGGCTAGAGAGACTCTCCCAGGAGTCGGAAGGAAGAGAATCAGAGAAAGGAAACCCGCTGAGCGGAGCTCGCTCATCTGTGTGCCCCAGGCTGCATACACAAGTGTGTGCGGAAGTCACCATCCAGCAGCATCACTGGGATGAGGGCTGGAAGTTATTCAGGCCTCGAGAACACAGTTCTGGGTTTCTGGGGTCTCTGATCCCACTCTCTGCTTGTCCTTGTCCTCTACCCCAGCAGTGGGATTGGTCTGTGTGTGTGTGTGAGGGGCGGTGCTGGTGGTGTGTGTGTGTGTGTGGTGTGTGTGTGTGTGTGGGGGTGGTGGGGGTGTGTGTGTGTGTGTGTGTGGTGTGGTGTGTCACCATACTTCACAGGCAGACCAGATGAAGGACTTGCCCTCCAGATTGTTGGCAAAGCTGCTGAGCTTCTGATTCAGTGACATTTTACAAGATCACTGTGTTCTTTCTTCAGAGCCACTTGAGATAGAACTGGGAACAGGAAGCCCACTGTCTCAGAGGATTGCATCAAGAACAGTGCTCCCCCAGCAACTGAAGGCTGCAGGGTCTCAGAGCAGTGGGGGAGGAAGGAAGCAATCGGCACCCCTTGTGTTCCAGGCCTGGCATCAGATAATTTCACAAATTGTCTTTGCTTTAATCCTCTCACTAATGCTAGAAAGTGGTCAAAATTACCCTCATTTACAGGTAGAGAAAACTGAGGTTCAGGGGCATGAAAGTGACTTGCCTAGGGGCCATTCAGTGAGTAAGTGGCCTAAAAGATCTTTAACTCCAGTCTTTGCTAGTTCCCCATGATGATTATTTTATGTGGCCAGGCTTCACCTCAGAGCCAGAATTCCTGAGACACAGTACTGGGTATAAGGCAAAGCCAAACGGTGCGAGCTTGGAAGGGATTACGTGGGCACAGTGGGTCATGGCGCTTCATCTCCTGCAGACTGAAGTCTAGGGTTTGTCAGGAGTTCTCATGGAAAGGCGAATACCAGGCTGAACTGCCCCCTCCATGCATTAGTGCCCACACACTCACAGCCACGCACACACACACACACACACATACACACACAGACACATGTTCACACCTACCAAAGAACCTTGGAACTGAAAGAAAATCTCTAAGTCATTTAATCTGAATCCCTGATTCATGGATTAAAGTTACAATCCCAAAAGTGAATAGTTTTCTAGTTTGTGCTCGGAACTGTATCAACTGTATAGATTTTTACAAAACAAGAAATTGTCAAAAGAGATAGAAAAGTGAGGTGTAACCGCAAAGATGCACAGGCTTATACTATAAGCATCCAAAATACGTGGTGTTTGTGGTCATGGTGGAGGTGGTGAGGTGTTGGTGACATAGTGGTAGTGGTGGTGGCAGTGGTGGTGTTTGTGATGGAGGTGGTGTTGGGGATGGAGGTCATAATGACTGCTATAGTGGGGGAGGTGGTGGCTGGGATGGTAACTGTGGAGGTGGTGGTAGTGGTATGGTTCATAACAGAAGATGGTGGTGATGGTGGCCATGAAGGCGGTGAGAGTGGTGATAGAGGCAAGGTTGGCAGAGGTGGGGTGGTGGCAGTGGTTGAAGATGAAGGTGGAGGTGGAGGGGAGTTAGGGTGGAGATAGTGGTCATGATGGTGGTTCAAGGTGGAGGTAATCCTAGGGGAGGAAGTGGGGATAAATTTAGAATTGGTGGTGGTAATGGTCTTGGAGGGAATATTTCACTCTCTAAGGTTTAGTGCAAGTTAGACTCCCCTAAGCCCAAGAAGCCAGTGCACACAGGGAAAACCCCAGCCTCCATATTGGCAGAAGGTAAGTTCTTCTCAGAGCATCAGTTGCCCAAACTGCTCCAGGGTAGCTCATCCCTATGAAGAGAATGAATAACTCCATAGTTCTTTCCTGGCCTGTCCAGGTCAGGATGCTTCTTGGAATCTTGCCTGACACAGCCAGCATCCTCCATTCCCAAGGGGCCAAACTACAGAGCCCTGAGGCCTGGCAGAGTTTTCCAAGCCTCTGGGGAAGTGCTTATGATGGGTATGTGTTCAGGTCCACACACGCTTACATGTCTTCTCTAATAGGCACACATGTGCTCACACACTTCATATACTCTGACAGATGTGTGCGCACACACTCATGTGCACACACGCACACACATACACCCTCACATTCACAAGAGTTTCTGCAAAAGCTCATGCTATTTGTCTTTAAAAGCCAGTAGAGAGAGGCTGGAGAGGGGCTCAGTGTGCCACATGTCCACCTCCACCATCCTGGCCAGGGTGCTTACAAGTGCTGGCAGCTCCGCTGCTGACTCAGCCACTGAGACACCACCAGTGAAGACAGTCAATATGTTGCTTGCCTCTGTGAAGTGAGAGTGAGCCAGATGAAGTCACAAAAAGTGGCCTTGATACAGCCATGGTGGGGCCCAGATGACTCCAGGCTGGCCTTCTGTTTAGTCCCAGTGCCCTTTCACCTGTCAGGAGTGATGTTTGGGGTGCTCAATGAGGGAAACTCCCATTCTGTGTTATCTGTATTAACTGGTGGGACTCACCAGCTTCCTTGGCAAGTGACTGTGTGCAAGGCTGGCGCGGTGTAACCTGCACCCATAATGACACCTGCTGTTTATTAGGCTCCACAATATTCCTTCTCCATTGCACGCACCCCTCCATCCGTTGCCCCAAATGCTCCCAGCAATACCACCAAACCATTAAAGGGCCTGCTTTTGACAGAGTCCCTATTTCCTCCCACGGAGGGAGTAATAATCTCTAGGGCAAGAAGGAGGAAGAGCACGCAGATGTCATTCCTTCTTTGGTGTCTGGTTTGGGGAGGTGTTTAAAAAATGTGTCTTCAATGAAGGGAATGAGGGCAGAGTGATACAGCTGTGGAAACTCTTCAGTTTTTTCCAGGCCACATTAACTGTGGTGCAGAGAAAGAGCCAGCCCAGGTCCTCCTGGAACACAGGGCCCACCTCAGCATTGTCAGATCACACCCAGAACTTCCGAAGGACCCAGGCCATGAGGACGCCAGTGCTCACCTGTGAGAGTGTACACAGACAGTGGCATAATTGGGTCCCTGGCAGTTCTGCAGAATCAGTTTTAAGGGCTTCTTTTAAACTCGGGTTGCCTCCACTAGGACAGGATCTGCCCATGGAATCTACAGTCCCTTGAAATTCTGGACAGTGACCAGCGTTTAGCAATACAGAACACCAAGTCATCTGTGGACCCAAGGTTTAGGCATTGTGTGTAGTTGCCTACGACGTCCTTGACATCCTGACTGTACCAGCCTGTATATAAGGAGAGAGACCCAAATTCCAGCCAACCGCAGAAGCAAAGGTTAGTCTGAAGGGAATTGCCATCTTATTTGCTAAAATAATACCCAGACTCTTTTAATTGCCTATGAAACTTCCCACCTGAATCCTGATTTTCTCAGGCGTCCGCCCATTACCAACTTGGGACATTCTACTGGCATCTGTTACTGGTTGAGGTGTGGGAACGTGGAGGGTGTTTCAGCAGGACTAAGGAATTACAACCATGCTCAAGAAAGCATCACACTGCTTGATTTGCATGAAACAACTCTGTCCTGATTGCTGTCTTAAAATCAAAAGGAGAACCGCTGAGCAATGAAGCTACCACTGAGGGCCGCTGAGTGGAATGTCAGATAGAACCTGTGTGTTTGACACCATCAGTGATACACAGCCTGCGTCACATCTGGGGCTGGCTGTCCCCTGACATTTATGTCAGATGATACATCTCCTCCCTGTTTAAATCAGTTTGATTCGACATTTTCCAGCCAAGGGTCCCAGGTGAGGTGCTCTGCGAGACTAGCCAAGGAAGAAGCCTCTGCATGTGGAGAGGGGCAGAAAGCAACATGGCCCCACTCTTGTTTCCAGAGATTCACCTTCAATAGTCCTGACCTGCTTCCCGGGAGAGCAGAGGGCAGCCTGGGGTATTTAAACAACCCTTCACTCAGGGCTCTCCAATAGCGATAGGGAAATAATCACAGAGAGTAATTTGCAGCTGGATAACCTGGTTCTCAATATGACACTTGGTCTTCACATGGGAACTCTGGTTTCCATGCAGGCTTCAGGTGGTGGGCTCCATCTAGCATCCAAGAATCATGCCTTAGAAATCCATGTTCTTTGACATGCTGTGTGGGCATGTCATGTAAGGGAGAGAAGGGGAGTCCTCCCTCCTACCTTCTTTATTTCCTGTCTCAAGTCCTGCTCTTTATGACGACAGACTCAGGAAAGCCCACATCACCAAGTATAACATGAAGCTGTACTCTGGCCAGGATAGCCAAGGTACAACGTGTATTTGTTGAAAAACAAATGGGAAGGAAACTTAGTGCAATGATACCAATGCTAAGCCAAGAGCCAGAAATAGACCACAAGGAGCATGAGCAGATTATTTCTTTATAAGACAAGCAGTGGGCCATGCCCCTCCACCTAGCATGAACACCCAAATCAGCTGGGCCTGTGCCTCCAGAGCTCATACCACACACCTCCATGCCCACACTGGCAGTGGGGTCAGGTAGGAGCAGAAGACTGGGCCCCCTGCCTGAGTGTGCCCCCTTACACCACTTGCCAGTCACATTGACTTAAGCAAATTTCTTAGTTCTATGGGCCTCAATTTATTTATTTTTATTTATTTATTTTAAATGTCTTTTTAGTTGTAGGTGGACACCTTTATTTTTATTTATTTATTTTTATGTGGTGCCGAGGATTGAACCCAGTACCTCACACACGCGAGGTAAGCGCTCTGCCACTGAGCCGTAACCCCAGCCCTCAGTTTATTTTTGTAGGCGCCTACTGTATATGTTATCATGATGATTGGAAAGATAAAGTGTCTGAGTGTGCCTGGCTCATTAGCAGTTTCTCCATTCATGGTGATTTGTTTCAGGTATTAGTAACCATTCGGCCAGGTTCTCACTTTTTCCCATGACCTGTTTCAGAGACTCCTATGTCATTGTCACTTATTCTTTGGTTGATACTCCATGTCCTCCTCAGATTTGGAACCCAGCTTATTCTTTCTGAAGTTCTAACACTGGTAGGACTCCATCCTGACAATGTCCTGTAGACATTCCTGGAGAATGGCTTGTGGAGCAACAATAAATGTTGGCAAGGATGTGGGGGAAAAGGTGCACTTGTATATTTCTGATGGAACAAAAATTGGTGCAACAGTAAGGAGATTCCTCAAAAAACTAGGAGTGAAACCACCACTTGACCCAGTTTTCCCACTCCTCAGTTTAACTTACCCAAAGGACTCAAAATCAGCATTCTACTGGGCCCACTGCCTGAGTGTACCCCTTTATACTACTTGCCAGACTTAAGCAAATTTGTTAGTTCTTGGGCCTCAGTCACATCAATGTTTGTTAGCAGCTCAATTCACAATAGCTAAACTATGGAACCAACCTAGGTGCCCTTCAACAGATGAATGGATAAAGAAAATGTGGTCTATATACACAATGGAATATTATTCAGCCATAAAGAAGAATGAAATTATGGAATTTGCTGGTAAATGGATGGGACTGGAGACTATCATGCTAAGCCAAATAAGCCAATCCCCCAAACCGAAAGCCCCAATGTTTTCTCTGATATGCGAAAGCAAACTCACAATGAGGTGGGTAGGGAAGAAGAGAAGTACTTTGGATTAGACAAAGGGGAAGAGAGGGGGAATAGGAATAGGAAAGATAGTAGACTGAATAGGACATTACCATCTATGTGCATATATGATTACACCACCAATGTAATTCTATACACAACCAGAAGAATGAGATATTATATTCCACATATGTACAATAAGTCAAAGTACGTTCTACTATCATGTATAACTAATAAGAACAAATAAAAAATATTTTTTAAAAAAGAGAATGGCTGTGGCACTCACAAGTCCCGAATGCTTCCTGTTGAGATGTGATTCCCTGGGTGTACATAACCATCGCATCTGGACAGGATTCTGGCTGTAGCCAGAGGAGACTTCTCAGGGAACAAGAGTTCATTAGGCAGTCCCTCTGGAAATGTTGGAGAGGTACGTGGCTCTCATTTGAGCCATTGCCATCTCAAGAATGTGACTGCATCAAATGGGAAACTGTGCCAGCTTGGTGAGAGAGTAGGTCCGGGCACTGCCAGCATAGGAAACAGTCTGATCTCTCTTAATGAGGCCTGTCTGCCTGGGTGGACCAGAGCTGACAGAATCTCCCAGGGCTACCACACCCAGACGCCTTTCAATGGGCTTTTGCCATTGATCTTATAAATAGGAGACAGAAATGGGCATGATAAATACAAAACAATCCTGGACCAAAAGGCTTATGTTCCCAAAGCCTCAACATTTCACGACAGTTCAACCAGTATTGACAGGGCATCTCCCGTGAGCCAGTTACTGTACTTGGCACTGGGATCATGGAGACAGTTACATGCACTTCTGTCCTGGAAAGGCTCAGAGCTGGGGGAGAGAGTAAGGGTGGAGGCGATGGGGGCAGAGCAGGGCAGTGATGCACCATCAGTTCCAAGACAGGGAATAAAGTGCAAATGGGGCACGAAGGACAGATCGGTTCTCCTGGAAGTAGATCAGAAACGTTTTCACAGGGGAAATGACCCAGATATCAATCCCATGAATATTTACTGTCAACTGGCACTAATTTCTGTGCCAGAGGATTTCACCGGCATTATATCATGTATACTTCACAAAACCCCTGTGAAGTAGATGTCATCATCCCCATGATTCTCAAAGATGAGGAAAGGGAATTCCAGAGGTCACGTGGCTAGGAAATGATGCTGGAATTTGGTAGTCTGACCACCCAAGGAAGGGAGGTCTGTTTTGCCCCTGGGCTCAGCTTTAATTACACAAGTGGATGCTTGCATGTCTGCACATCATTCTGGTGACAGAAAAACGCAGGCAAGTGAAACCCACAACAGAGAAGCTAAGGTAAATCCTCCACCCTCAAATCCCCACTTCCTTCCTCATTATCTTTCGCAGTTTTGGAGACCTTAAACTGAACAACAACACCAAAAAATTTCTTTGTCTTCCGAAGCAACTATGCTTCTCTGTTTCATCACACTAGCCAAAGAGCCACTCCCAGGGAAGTTAGAATAGTGCAGGCTGAAAAAGGAAGGAGGGAGGGGGATGGAGGTAAGAGGGAGTCCTGCCTGGGCCTCCAGACTGAGAGTGAAGGCCAGAGAGGCGAGGCGAGTGCAGAGGCAGAGACTTCATCAAATGGGGAGGACAGATATGGGAGAGCGAAAGGCTGCTAGCTCAGAGACCCAGGAAGAATGAGCAAGAAGCAGCACAGCCAGGCTCAGATAGGGCATAGAGGGAGCAGACTCGCAGCTGTTTTCTCCCAAGATGATTTCCACATATTTGGTCAATCTGGTAACAAAAGCCTTGATACGCTCGTGTCTCAGATCTAAAGCCTCTTTGTGTCTACACAAACACAAACTCAATGTTAGTACTGTCTATGGGGGAAGGGGGCTCAGCAAACCCAGATTCACTAAGTCTCAGGCTCTCCACCAGTGAAGGAGGGACATGGGGACTGGTCAGTGTGATCTCTAGGGACCTGCCTGACTCTGACATTCCAGAACTGCAGAGCCAGCTCATCTTCCCTGGATTTGATTGGAGAGAACAGAGGCTAAGAGCCTGGGAACTTGGGCCAACTCTGCATGCGCATGGGCAGAAGTGGCAGATCGAAGACAGAATCAATAGACGCCTTGAGGCTGCAATGACCACGCATGCTATTTAAGGAAGGCTGTCTTAGTCCTTCCCTCTTCCACAGAGTTTTCCCAGAATTCTTTTGCCACCATATCCTATTTCCTTTTTCACACATATATTCAGCTTTCACTACGCAATTGCCCAGAGACAGAAGAGGTCCCTGTAGCATGCAAACCCTTAGTCTAGTGTAGTAGGCTCAATAATGTCCCCCAAAGATATTGGATTCATATCTCTGGAACCTGGAAAAGTTACCGTATTTGGAAAAAGGGTCTTTGTGAGTGTGATTAAGTGAAGAATTCTGAAATGAGGAGATTAACCAGGAGGACCCTAAATGTAATCACATATAATTAGGAGAGAGAGCAGATTTGACACGCAGAAAAAAGCCATTTGAATTTGCTGGCCTTGAATACTGGAGTGAATGGTGTAACCACAAGTCAAGGAATGCCAACAGCCATGGAAACTGGAAGAGGCATGGAAAAAATTCTCCCCTAGGACCTCCAGAGGGAGAGCAGCCCTGTGGACACCTTGATTTCTGCACCACAGTGCTGATGTTGGATTATGGCCTTCACATCTGTGAAGGAATGCATTCCTGCCTTTGTAAAAAATTATTTGTTCTTATTAGTTATACATAACAGTAGAATATATTTTGACTTATTATACATATATGGAGCATGACTTCTCATTTTTCTGGTTGTACATGATGTAGAATTACATTGGTAGTATAATCATATATGAACATGGGATAGTAATGTCCAATTCAGTCTACTATCTCTCTATTTCCATTCGCCTTCCCTTCTCTTCATTCCCCTTTGTCTAATCCAAAATACTTCTATTTTTCCCTACTCCCTCCCCCTTATTGTGAGTTAACATCTTTATATCAGAGAAAACATTCTGCCTTTGGTTTGTGGGGATTTGACTTAGCATAATAGTCTCCAGTTCCATCCATTTTCCAGTAAATGCCATAATTTCATTCTTTATGGCTGAGTAATATTCCATTGTGTATATAGCTCACATTTTCTTTATCCGTTCTA
>JAJEJO010051446.1:0-10585 GCA_020662805.1 Glaucomys volans
GTATAGGCAGTCATATTCCCTGTTGTGTGAACCAGAGGAATAAAAGGGAATCTGAGTAAGACAGGAACTCATGAAAGGGCATAAACACATGAACTGAAAACTCAGATGACCTCGGTGGATCAATGTCATGGTAGTTCTTGTGTTCTTCTTCTTCCCTGAGGCCTAAAAACACTTTCCCTTGAATTCTTGGATAGAATATAATACCTTATAATAATAATTTTAAAACTTATTTTCACATATCAATCTCAATAGATATCTAGTACCTGTAAGAAATATTTTAAATACTATTGAGAAAAGTCTAAGTTGAACACTTTTTGAATTAAAATTCTGGTGACTTTATTATCTTTGAATCATATATCTTATTACATAAAAACACATTAACCATTCTTAGGGGATAAAAATTTTTCTTAGAAAATAAAGACATACTACAAAAGTTAATAATAATATTGCAAAACTAATATGAAGCAAAAACTGGATTTTGTCCAATGAATCAGTGTTAGATCATCAATTTTTCATGAATGCAATAATTTTATGCACTTATAAAAGACAATGGTGGATCTTAATGTGCAACAGAGCAATTAAAAATGAGAATAAAGAGGAAAGCAGGAGCTGGGATTGTGGTTCAGTGGTAGAGTGCTTTCCTAGCACGGATGAGGAACTGGGTTCGATCCTCAGCACCAAATAGAAATAAAATGAAGGTATTGTGCCCATCCACAACTAACATCTATATATATATAAAAGGAAAAGGGAGTGTAGGGAAGGAAAGGCACATGGTGATAGGAATGATAGTAGAATGAATTGATCATTATCATCCTATGCATACATATATATGACTACATGACGAGTGTGATTCTACAACATGTACAACCAGAAGAATGAGAAGTTATACTCCATTTATGTATGATGTGTCAAAATGTATTCTACTGTCATGTATAACTCATTAGAACAGATTAAAGAAAACCAAAAAAGGAAAGCATATAACAAACTAAAAAATAATAAAAACATTTATTATCTATAATTTGCTCAATATGAATCATATACACAGGAAACAACTAAATGATTTTTATTAAGAACTCATTTAATCATTAAGAACCATATTATAGTTTTTCATAATATTTTATGTATGTAGAAACTAATATTTAGAGATATTAAGTTCTTAAACAATGATCCACCATAAAACAAAAAATTTGAAATGTACGTTATATTTCTAATTCACTAACCTGATAAATAAGCCAAAATTATATTTTAAGAAAACAAAACAAAATGTACTTATTAGCCCATGCATCTAATGTGAGGGATAATGTCTTAGAAGTCATAGGAACAGATGCAAATACATAAATTATTTAAACATATTTTTTTAATATTAGTAGTCTAGTACCTTAAATGCATGATTTCAATTAATTCTTATAAACTCTCATATGCTGTCCTGTAATAAGTAATGTTTGAAGCACCACTTTGGAGCTGAAGAAATTGTATATTAAGAGAGGCTAAATAACTTGCTTGAGATGATACATAACATATTAAAGGAGTTTATATTTGAACTCAGACTTTCAGAGTTTGGAAATTCCCTGATGTGTACAGTCAAGATGCTGAATACCATTCTATTAGATTGCACACTTAAGATTTACTCTAATGACTTTCTGAAATAATGATTAAGATTAAATTGAAAGTCATGTACTAGACTTAATGAAATAGCTATAATTTCCAGTAATTTTCCTTTATGAATTAAACCAATATTAATCGAGTACCAACTATGTTTCAGACAGTAAATTTAGCATTGGTATTATAAGTGACAAAAGGAGATAAGGTTTCTTCCCACATGGAACTGATAACCTACTCAGGGAATAATGGGTAATAAACAAGCAATCAGAAAATAAAATGGTTGCATATGATGATTAATAATAATTGAGGAACAGAATTGGGTTAGGTAAGAGCTGTTAAAGTTTTGGAATAAGAAGAGGTGGAAGAAGTGGGAATAATGTGTATATAGGCCTTGAAAAAGAGTTGTTGACATTAATTGTGAAGGTTTTGGAAATATCATGAATTTTCTAGTTGTTTTCATATATTCTTGTATTAAATATTGGAAAATCAGCATGATACTACTGGTACTTTTTGCCTTTATTTCATTTGCTGTTCAATAATAATTGCTATTGTTCTTCCCATTTGAAACAAATGGTAGAATAGACAACATGATGTAACTAAGAATGGATAAGACGGCCAAGAAAAAATCATAACCTTTTAAGAAAGTATTCTGAACATGCAAATACAAAAGCAAAACTTCAGTTGTGTTTGTCAGCAATTTCTGGAATGTAAATATTATATAGAATAAAACTTGCATATTAATCTTGTATGTCAAACTGTATTATTTTGAAATACTTTTTCTTCAGAAATTGAATAAATATAAAATATCAGTGAACACATATATGTAGTTTGAGATTACCCTTGAGTTACTCATTAAAAAATAAATGTTCATATATTTTTTATGCTTTTTAAATACACAAATATATTTATTTAATAATATAATATTATTTTTCTAAAAAATTAATAGAAACTGATAATCTTTGTTTTCAATAAAGACCATGGACCATATCATTAACATTGCCTTAATACTGCCCAATAGTCAAATAGTAGATATTTTTAAACACTAAAATTTGGAAGTACAAATTTTAACAAAAAGGATTTATAAACCAAATTGGTATGTTCTAAATATTCTGAAAGCAATTTGCTGGTTTGCTTTATAAAACTTCATCACAATCGGAAACCAGTAAAAAATGAACTGAATATACAAAGAGCTATTAAACACTGTGAAAAGTTGTTTACTACAATTTTATTTAGTGCAGAGTCTCTCTAATTATGAGATATTAACATTCACAGCACTCAATATCTTTCAGCATCATTTTTGAATGAGATAGGACACTCATTAAAGATTATTAAGAAACAAAATGATAGTGTTCTCAGTGAATTAAGACTTTCAAGTTATACTTATTTATGGGCCATTATTCGATTACTTGAGGCACATTTTTTTTCCCCAAGTGGCATATTAGTAGAAAAGAGTTAAATATATGAAGAGATGAACTTTGATTCATTGTGTTTAAAGGACAGAGGCATGAACTCTTTATCCCATTAATTCTAAAAAAATGTATGTCTTTAAGTGGGGATGCATGTTACAATTGCAATTGGCCAAGCACTAGGCCAAGGGTCGCCATAGTTTTCATTGTTTGGTATTCACATTCTGGCTTGTGGACAGTTGTCACCTGTTGCTTGTGGGATAATCATGAAGATGAATACAGAGCACTCTTTTAAGAAATGCTGCATTGTCAACACTGGTGATGGTACTGAAGAGACAAACCAGAATATCATACTTGAATTAAAAGGTAACTCAGAGGAATTAGACTCTCAATATGAAGGAGACCTGGGAATACTTGAATTCCCCATTTTACATAGGTGATGAAACATGACAGTTTAACACATGTAAGAATACATATAATACATATAATTTTTTAGAAGTCTAAAAAGCCCTCTCAATAAGTATAAAATAAAAATTTAAATGAAAAGAAAACACTATATTTAGTGGTATATACTATAATGAAGCACTTTATGATTGATTGTACCTTAGATACCATGGTAAACATCCCAAGGTGTCATTACCTCACTTCCATCAAACACTCATGGTATTTTATGTAATAAAGTTCTTCCTTACTCCTCTATCCAGCAGAACACATTTGGTAAATATGGATTCTGGCATTTAAGTTAAGATATTCCAGAAAACTCTACTAATGTTTACCTCTTTTATTTTTTTAGATCTAAAAACGTCTTGTTAGAAGAAAATTATTTTAGTTTTCTTCTACGGAATATGATCAAATATGGAAACCAAACTTTTTTTCGGTTTTTAAAACAGTAAAAAAATAAATGATAATCTGAGACAGACATTATTACCCCATGTGCATGTATGATTACATGAATGGTATGAATGTACATCATGCACAACCACAGAAATGAAAAGTTGTACCCCATTTGTGTACAATGAATCAAAATGAAGTCTGTAAATTAAAAAAAAAATGAATGAGATCAATATGAATTTCCTGATACATTCAGTCCTTATAATAACATTTCTTTTAAATCTTAATTTCTGTAAAAAAGATTAACTGTAATTTCAGAAGTAAAGATTAATTAAATTCAGTTTAAAGTTTTGGAGAATAGTAACACTTTCTGCCTGTGAGTACTCTGTCTTTTCCCCTTTGCTATTTGCTTATACTTACTAAGATACTTGAAATATTTTTGAAACAACTGAGAGGACAAAGACAAACCAAGTCCTAGGATTCTAGATTACTAAATTATAAAGGCAATTACGATTATGTCACTCTTATGAAAAGAAATACTAACATCTAATATTCTCTTTTATTATTGGGGGAGATGGTTTCCAAGGATTGAACCCAACACTGAGCCACATTCCCAGCACTTTTTAAAATAATTTTTGTTTTGAGACGGGGCCTTGCTAAATTGGTTGGGGTCTTGCTAAATTGCTGAGGCTGGTTTTGAACTTGCAATCTTCCTGCCTCAACCTCCTGAGTCACTGGAATTACCAGTGTGCACCATTGTGCCCCGCTCTTTTCTGATATTTTGAACCTCTTCCAGAATAAGTGTTTTTTCTGAGGTTATCACTCTTCGAAACTTTGCTTATTCCCCCAGGAATATTCCCCCGAAAAGCAAATAAACAATAAAAACTGTCAATCAACTATGGTGGCAAACAAGAAAACCAAACTAAAATTTAAAAAATACATTTTCTCACCTGCTTGTAAGACATAACACTTTCCTTCAGCATATAATAGATATAAGCTGCACATTTTAACTAATTTGTTTATGGGTGAATTATTTTTTCTTATTAATCAAATAGAGCAAATCACATGTTGTTTAACTCTCTTCTACAGACATCTGACATATACATGTGGTCAGGGAAGGCTCAGATTCTTTTGGCTGCTTTCAATGGTTTTGTAAAGTGAATTTTGTTGAGTCACATGAACATGGTCACATTCTTATTTGTGCTTTTGTAATTCAAAGAATATAAAGTTTATTGAAATTATCAATATAAGATTGAGGAACTGATTAAGAAGAAGAACACTATTAGAAATTTTCTATGAGTGAACTAAAAAAAATAGTTGAAATCCTAAGTTCCTAAGTTCCCTTGTATCTTGCCTATTTAGATAGTAAGAAAGCTGTGTAAATGTGTAAGTATTACCACATTTTATAACTCTTACTATATGTTCTGGTCATTTTATTTTGAGACTATATTAGGTCAGACCTTAGAGCAGAGGCTAACTGCCTAAGGATTTGTGAGTATGATTGTGATCTTATTAAATATGAGTAGCTGGAATAAAGAGAATTGAGAGGACAAGAAAGTGTGTTCTGTGATAATATTCAAAAGAGGGCATTCTTCTTTAAGCAATGTGTGTTAGCACTTGAAATAGGTTTTCAGATTCCTAACAAGATGGTACTATGAGCACAGGAATCTGGCTCTTTCTTATTTCTACTGAAACATTCAACTGAGGAAAGAGTTCAGGGCTCACCTGTATCTATGCCAATGATGAAGGCTCTGTATGTTCTATGCACTTGCTATTTCAAAAAGAAAGTGATGTATCTTAATAGTGAAAGAAGGGAATGTAGGCAGACATATACTGGGATCTTTAAAGGCCGAGGGTTCTTTATCTACTTAAGCACATCAGTACCAAGAAATAATTTCTTGGATGTTAGTTCTTTCCTTTAGCAGAGTTGAAGCTACATGTGATAACTCCCTACAGTTTCATCTCCCTGTCCTTTCGCACGCACAGGTTGCAGGTACCTAAATATGACTGCCATTTACTCATATTCCTTTAATTAATCACATTCAAAATTTTCAACAAAATCATCTTAGCTCCCACAAATATATTCCTATCATAAGAAAAAATACTCCATAATCAAAAAGAATGAAAATACTCCAAAATAGTGGTTTTCAAAATTTTTAACCTTGGAGATATTGAACACTCTTAAAAATTATTGAGTACCACAAAAAGTATTAATTTTTTTATGTAGATTGCATATATTTATAGCATGGATGGAAGGAAATTGGATAATGGCTCACAAAATAAAGTTAGATGGGTAAATTCTAGTTTTCTATAGCATGGGTAGATTAACTATAGTTTAAAACAGTTTATTATACATTTGAAAATAGCTACAGAAGAGTTTGAAGGTTTCTAACACATACCATTTGAAGAGATGAAAATGCTAATTACCCTAACTTGATTATTGTACATTTTTATATATAAAATTATATTATTATACCTCATAAGTATGAATATTATGTGAAAACATTTTGAAATCATAAAAACAACATCTTAAAAAGAAATGAAGTCAAGGAATTTTATTTTATTTTTTATTTTTATATTTTGCAGTACTAGAGATCCAATCCTGGACCTCAGACATGATAGGCAAGCACTCTACCCCTGAGCTGTATGCTCAGTCCTGAAACCAAGAAATTTTAAACACTTTAATATCTTAAAATAATAACTTCATACCCAGTAACATAAATGGCTCATGGTTCATGAAAAATAGATTTTCCAAAATTAGGTAATGTGTATTTAAATTTTTGTAAATCTCTTTAATTCCTGGTTTATAAAAACTGCTTTCTGATATCTGCCACTGTATTAAATGCACAGTACACTGTATTTCATATAGTTTCTTGTAATCTTCACTCTACAATTCATGAGTAAGAATAAAAAAGCATAGGAACTTTCAATTTTATTAAAAGTATATTTTGATTTCATGTAATCCTTAAAGGGCTCAGGGTTACCAGTAGGATTAGGGTTAGACTTTCCCAGGGATCAGGCAAACACACTTTGAGAAACCTTGCTTAAAACATGTGTTACTAGAAATTCCATCCTCCGAATAGGTTTATCATAGAAAAATATTAGATATTTGGATGTTGCCTATTCACATTTTTAATAAAATGCTGAAGAGATAATAAAACCTGAGCAAGAAGTACTGGGAGAAAATAAGCTGAAATGAAAAATTGCATCAAATCAGGAGGTAAGAAGAAAAATAGCAATTTCTATACTGATAGAGAGAAAGAGGGAGTCCTGGAAATATGGGGAAATGATAACAAACTATTAGGAAAACACAATGACAGACATCAAGTTGTGGATCCAACTTAAAAATGAGAGAAAATTTATAAAGAGAAAACAGAACTCGTACAATAAAAAAGTCATGATCCAAAGAATATGAATGGAAACATTCTTGGCCTAATAAAACATCAGTTAGAAAACTAGAAAGTAGATTAGGCTCAGCCCACAGCAGGCGGGTGAGAGTTTCCCACCTGGGACATTGGCCCAGAGTGCTCCCGTGGGTCCTCCATGGGGGCTGCCAGCACAGCCCAGAGGGAGAGTCTTCAGTGTGGGAAGTGGGCCCTGAGGAGAGGACACTTGGGTCATCTTCTCTGGGGGGCCCAGCTCAGAAGCTTGTGTTCAGCTCAGCCAAGTCCTGCGAGAATTCCAGGTCCGGGAGGTGGACCCAGACCACAGACATTAGGCTCAGCCCAGTGCAGATGGGTGAGAGTTCCCCACCCAGGTCATAGGTCCAGAGCGCTCCCATGGGTCCTCTGAGGGGGGTGGCAGGCACAGTGCAGAAGCAGGAGCCTTCAGAAGTAGGAGCTTTCAGAAGTGGGAGGAAGCGAGCACAGAGCACACACTTGAGGCTCCCAGAGGCCAAGTCTTACTCCAGCCTGGTCCCAGCCTGCAGTCTAGTGCTACTGAAGACTAGGAGGTGAGATATTGGAAACTTGCAGGGACACCACTTGTTTTAAGGGACGAAGTTGCTATACTTCAGATTCTCACAGACAGAAGGGAAGATACATGAACAACATGAGAAGACAGGGAGAGAAAGTGTCTCAAACAAACCTAGATACTCCATCAACAGAATTCAGTGATAACATGGTAGAAGAAATGTCAGAAAGGGAGTTCAGAATGTACATAATTAAAATGATCAGAGAAGCAAACAATGAGATGAGAGAGAAAATGCAAAAAATGAATGATTGAACCAACCAACAGTTAAAAGAACAGATGCAGAAAGCAGAATATCATTTCGATAAAGAGATAGAGATGTTGAAAACAAACCAAACAGAAATCCTTGAAATGAAGAAAACAATAAACCAAATTAAAAACTCAATAGACAACATAAACAGCAGGCTAGTTCACCTGGAGGATAGAACATCAGACATTGAAGACAAAATATTTAATCTTGAAAACAAAATTGACCAAACAGATAAGATGGTAAGAATTCATGAACAAAGCCTATAAGAATTATGGGATATCATGAAAAGACCAAATTCAAGAATTACTGGGATTGAGGAAGGTGCAGAGATACAAACCAAAGGAATGAATAATCTATTCAATGAAATAATGTCAGAAAATTTCCCACATCTGAAAAATGAAATGGAAAATCAAATACACGAGGCTTACAGGACACCAAATGTGCAAAACTACAACAGGTCAACACCAAGGCACATTATAATGAAAGTACCCAACATACAAAATAAAGACAGAATTTTAAAGGCTGCAAGAGAAAAAAATCAGATTATATTCAGGGGGAAACCAGTAAGGTTATCAGCAGATTTCTCAACACAGACCCTAAAAGCAAGAAGGGCCTGGAATAATGTATTCCAAGCCCGGAAAGAAAATGGATGCCAACCAAGAATATTATGCTCAGCAAAACTCACCTTCAGATTTGAAGATGAAATAAAATCCTTCCATGACAAACAAAAGCTAAAAGAATTTACAAATAGAAAGCCAGCACTACAAAACATTCTCAGCAAAACATTCCATGGGGAAGAAATGAACATCAACGTTGTAAATCAGCATAGAAAGGAACTACCCTTAAAGGAATAGCCAAATAAAGGAGAAACCAAGTCAAGTTAAAAAACAAAAATAAGTCATAATGATTGGGAATACAAATCCTATCTCAAAAATAACCCTGAATGTTGATGGCCTGAACTCATCAATCAAAAGACAGACTGGCAGATTGGATGAAAAAGAAAGACCCAACAATATGCTGCCTCCAAGAGATGCATCTCATAGAAAAAGATACCCACAGACTAAAGGTAAAAGGATGGGGAAAAACATACCACGCACACAGACTTAGTAAAAAAAGCAGGGGTTTCCATCCTCATATCAGATAAAGTGGACTTCAAACCAAAATTAGATGGGATAATGATAGACATTTCATTCTCCTTAAGGGAAGCATAAATCAGCAAGACATAACAATCATAAATATTTATGCACCAAACAACGGCGCATCCATGTATGTCAATCAAATCCTTCTCAACTCCAGGAACAAAATAGACCACAACACGATAATACTGGGTGACTTTAACACACTCCTCTCACCATTGGACAGATCTTCCAAGCAAAAACTGAACAAAGAAACCATAGAACTTAATAAAATGATCACTAATTTAGACTTAACAGAAGTATAGAATATTCCATTCATCAAGAAGTGAATACACATTCTTCTCAGCAGCACATGGATCCTTTTCTAAAATAGATCATATGCTATGTCACAAAGCTACTCTTAGCAAGTACAAAAAGCTAGAGATACTACCTTGTATTCTATCAGATCATAATGGAATGAAATTAGAAATCAATGAAAAAATAAAAAACAGAAACTACTCCAACACCTGGAGATTAAATAATATGCTGTTGAATGATGCATGGATAACAGAAGATATCATGGGGGAAATAAAAATTTCTTAGAGATCAATGAGAACAATGATACAACTTACCAAAATCTCTGGGATACTATGAAAGCAGTGCTAATAATTGCATGGAGCGTATTCAATAAAAGAATGAAAAGTAAAGAAATAAATGACCTCACGTTGCAGCTCAAAGCCCTAGAAAAAGAAAAATAGATCATCACCAAAAGTAGTAGAAGACAGGAAATAATTAAAATGAGAGGGGAAATCAATTAAATTAAAACAAAAGAAACAATTCAAAAAATTGACAAAACAAAAAGTTGGTTCTTTGGAAAATAAACAAAATTGATAAACCCTTAGTCACACCAACAAAGAGAAGGAAAGAGAAACCTCAAATTACTAAAATTCGTGATGGAAATGGAAATATTACAACAGACTCTAATGAAATACAAAACATAATTAGGAGCTATTTTGAAAATTTATACTCCAACAAAACATGGAAGACATCAACAGGTTCCTAGAGGCATATGAGCCACTCAAACTGAATCTGGAGGACATACACAACTTAAATAGATCAATTTCAAGCAATGAACTAGAAGAAGTCATCAAAAGCCTACCATCAAAGAAAAGTCCGGGACCAGATGGATTCACAGCCGAGTTCTACAAGACCTTCAAAGAAGAGCTCATTCCAATACTCGTCAGAGTATTTCATGAAATAGAGGAGGAGGGAACACTTCCAAACTCATTCTATGAAGCTAATATCACTCTGATACCAAAACCAGAGGAGGACACATCAAGAAAATTTCAGACCAATATCCCTAATGAACATAGATGCAAAAATTCTTAACAAATTTTAGCACATCACATACA
>JAJEJO010051447.1:0-11690 GCA_020662805.1 Glaucomys volans
GAGTCCTATAGTTTCTTTATTCAATTTTTGTTTGGAAGATCTGTCCAACGGTGAGAGAGGAGTGTTAAAATCTCCGAGTATTATTGTGTTTTGGTCTATTTGATTCCTGAAATTGAGAAGGATCTGATTGACATACATGGATGCGCCATTGTTTGGTGCATAAATATTTATGATTGTTATGTCCTGTTGATTTGTTCTACCTTTAAGCAATATGAAATGTCCTTCTTTATCCCTTCTGACTATCTTTGGTTTGAAGTCTGCTTTGTCTGAAATGAGGATGGAAACCCCAGCTTTTTTACTCAGTCCGTGTGCATGGTATGCTTTTTCCCAACCTTTCACCTTTAGTCTGTGGGCATGTTTTTCTATGAGATGAGTCTCTTGAAGGCAGCATATTGTTGGGTCTTTCTTTTTAATCCAGTCTGCCAGTCTATGTCTTTTGATTGATGAGTTTAGGCCATTTACATTCAGGGTTATTATTGAGATATGACTTGTATTTCCTGTCATTTTAGCTTTTTTAGGGTTTTTAGCTTAACTTTGTTTCTCCTTTGATGGACTCTTTCTTTAGGGTAGTTCCTCCCCATGATGACTGAGATTGTTATTTTTCGTCTCTTCCTCTTCGAATACCTTGTTGAGAATGTTCTGTAGGGCAGGCTTTCTCTTTGTGAATTCTTTAAGCTTTTGTTTATCATGGAAGGATTTTATTTCATCATCAAATCTGAAGGTAAGTTTTGCTGGGTACAAGATTCTTGGTTGGCATCCGTTTTCTTTCAGAGCTTGAAATATGTTGTTCCAGGCCCTTCTTGCTTTTAGGGTCTGGACTGAGAAATCTGCTGATATTCGTATCGGTTTCCCCCTGTAGGTAATCTGATTCTTTTCTCTCGCCGCCTTTAAAATTCTATCTTTGTTTTGTATGTTAGGCATTTTCATTATAATGTGCCTTGGTGTGGATCTGTTGTAATTCTGTGCATTTGGTGTCCTGTAAGCTTCTTGTAATTGATTTTCCAACTCATTCATCATATTAGGGAAATTTTCTGATAATATTTCCTTGAATAGGTTATTCATACCCTTGGTTTGTATCTCTGCGCCATCCTCAATCCCGATTACTCTTAGATTTGGTCTTTTCATGACGTCCCATATTTCTTGGAGGGTTCGTTCATGATTCCTAACCATCTTCTCTGTTTGTTCGACTTTGTTTTCAAGATTAAATATTTTGTCTTCATTGTCTGAGGTTCTGTCTTCCAAGTGATCTATTCTGTTAATCATGCCTTCTATTGAGTTTTTAACTTGGTTGATAGTTTCCTTCATTTCCTTGTTTCCTTCAATAATTTCTGTTTGTTTTTTTCTCAGACTTTCTATCTCTTTATTGAAGTAATTTTTTGCTTCCTGCAATTGCTCTATTAGCTGATTATTCATAGCCTGAATCTGCTCTCTCATCACATCATTCTCTTCTCGGATCACTTTAATTATAAACATTCTGAACTCCTTTTCTGTCATTCCTTCTACCATGCTGTCTTTGGGTTCTCTTGATATATCATCTAGGTTTAATTGGGACACTTTCTTCCCGTGTTTTCTCATCGTGCTCATGTATCTTCCCCTCTGTTTCTTGAGGGGTGCTTGATCAAGCGGTGACCCAAGAAAGGTGCTGTCCCACTACCTCTAGGTTGGGAATGATCAATGCTTCTGGACAGAGGCAGCCTGGTGTTAATAGACAATTAGATACAGCAAGAGGGTAGACTCCGGGCCTGGGTGTGGGTCTGGGCACTAGTTCAAGTTGGGGTGGTGTCACAGAACTGTGCTCAGTGATGGAGACACTGGGCTTGAGAGCCCAGGCTGACCTGAACTCCTAGCTGGGGGTTCAGGCAGTGGCAGGTGGTTGCTCTCTCCTGAGGACCCTGTAAGCTGGCGCCAAAGGCCCTAAGCTCCCCGCCAGGCCACTCCAGGCACCGCTGGCAGCCCCAGGAAGCTGGAAATGGACCCCCTCTGCCAGGGAAGCCACCAAACTCAGAGCAGTTCCAACTCTTCCCCCGGGGTCAGCGATCCCAGGGGCTCTGGGCAGACCCCCCCAGGAGCAGCTGGATGCCAAAGGAAGCTGGAAATGGAACTTCTCCGCCAGTTAGGCCGCCAAAATGGTGTGGATTACTGGATTAGTTCCAACTCCCCGCCCCTGGGTGTCCCAGGTAACCCGAGATGCTTGGTCTCCGCCTGGGAAGGCTGCTGGCCGGTGCCGGAGCCGCGGCCAGCGACTCCAAAGTGCTGCTGGGGACCTGCACTCACCTGTTGGCTGGCGCAGACCCAGGTCGGCGGCTCCGAAGCAGATGCCGGTCCTGGTGCTCCCGGATGGCAGCTGCCTGCGGCGGGGCCGAGCCCAGCCCAGCAGAGTTGGCTCCGGAGCGGCGACTGGGGGTCCCCTATATGTGCCTTGAATATAAAATCTCGTTGAGAGTCATATTCCTGCTGTTTGAATCCTGAGCAAGTAGGAATCCACGGAGCAAGTAGGAATGCAGCCTTCCTCTAGTCCGCCATCTTGGATCTCCCGATAGATCATTAAAATAAAGATCAGGGTAACAAACCATACAAAGCTTAATTCAAGTTTATTAAAATTTATATCTGCATAGAAAATACATAAAACATTTATAATGGTCATCTTTAAGTGGTAGAATTATGGGTTATTTTAACTTTCTTCTTTATATCCTTATTTTTACATTTTATAAGATATCTCTCCTACCCCAGTTCTGAGAATCAAACCCAGGACTTCACAAATGCTAGGAAAGCACTTTATCCTTGAGCTACACTTCCAGCTCTATATGTATCTTTACAACTCTTTTAATAGGTTAAAAAATAGAAAATGAAAGACATTTGAAGTCTGGGGATGTAAAGTGCTTGCCTGGCATGCACAAGGCCCTGAGCTCAATCCCCAGCACCACAAAACAAACAAACAAACAAACGAACAAACAAACAAAAACCAATTTCACTACTTACCAGGGAAATGAAAGATAAAACCGCAAAACAACAGCTGCCATTATTTCATACCTATCAGATTGACCAAAATTAGAAAGACGAGAAAGAAATCAGATTCATTTAAACACCCCAAGAAACAATACCTAAAATTGAAAATGTATACTTTACTGACTTTGGGATTTGTATTCTTTAGACTATTCTTGATTCAGTTACAAATTGATTAAGAAGAAAAAAACCAGGCGTGGTAGTGCAGGCCTGTAGTCCCAGACACCCTGAAAGCTTAGAGGATCACTTCAACTGAGAAGTTTGGGGCCAGCATGGGCAACATAAGACCCCATCTCTTTAAAAATTGATAAATAATTTAAATGCCAAGAAAATGGCAAATAGAAAACTGCATAAAAGAGAGCTTCTCTTATTTGGATTTCACCAGATTTCCAAGTTTAATAGGTTGTGCTTATTTATTCTGCATTAAGAAGAATGTTCCAAGAAATTTAAGTTACTATATGTAAATCTCTATTAATCATAAATCTTCTAAATATTAACATAGTATTTGAGCATATTGTAGTCTCTGAGATACGACTATTTAGTAAGATAGATAATACTGTGGACAAGACTGATGTCATTAGCTGATAAAAGTGTTTAATTTGACAAATTCACCTCCCCAAGTGCTACTAAAGCTGAAGTGATAAAGTACATACTCTTTTATTCATGCCAGTAATTAGCTTTCTAGAGTTGGCTTGTTAGATTCACCCAAGGAACTTTTTTGGGGATGACTGATCAGACATCTTTAAGATGTGTGTGACACTATTCTAAAGAATGGAAAATGCCAATATCTGAGGATGGCTACATGTTTTATTAGAAAAATTATTGAAAGAAAATTTCCTATGGAAAGTGAATATCTAAGTGACAGTATGTTGTAGACATGCTTCCAAAACATCCTATTGGTCACTTTTATTCAGGTAGAGAAGTGTGAAAGATGATGTCGATTCTCCAGCATTCTGGCTGACAGGAGGATCCCAAGTTTGAGGCCAGTCTCAGCAATTTAGCTAAACCCGAAGCAACTTAGTGAGATCCTGGCCCAAAATTAAAAATAAAAGAGCTGGAGATGAAGTTCAGTGGTAAAGCACCCTTACATTCAATCCCCAGTCCCCACCCCCAAATATATATAGTATACAGACATTTAATCACTTGGATTAAGAAAATAGGCATGACTCAAAAAAGGAAAAGAGAAATGCCTGGCTTCAAATATTCAATGCACTGTTCTTTTAAGTTTTTACAATTATGCTTGAAATTTGTATAATAAAAAGATGGAGGGGCTGGCACTGTGGCTCAGTGGTAGAGCACTTGCCTAGCATGTGTGAGGCACTGGGTTCGATTTTTGGCTCCACATAAAAATAAAAATAAAGGTTCATCAACAACTAAAAAATACTTTAAAAAAAGATGGATAGCTTATTGGGTTAGGAAATCATGAAGTAATAGCATACAGTAGAATTGATAACAAAGAGTATCAGAATATTATCTGTATGGTATAATACGATGGTGTCCCACATACATACAGTTGGTCAAATTGTCCTCTGTGAGCCAAGGACAATGAAATATCTGGATGTAATTTTCAGTAAGATATATTTTTTACCCAGCACAGTCTTAATAGTAACCCTAATCATCCTCCAATCTGATGATAGATCTAAACATGGAGAAGCTGGGTTCATCTCCCAAAGACAGGGAGCTACAAAGAGAAAAAGTAGATAAGGTTGGTAAGCCTGGTATGCCTCAAAACAGGAGTTTGGCCAGTTAGCTCTGCACCAGATTCTTTGTTTATATGATGAAAAAAATATGACAATTTCCTTCAAACAGGTCATGGGATATCTATGAGAAGTTGAAACAGAATACAGGGATTAAATTTATTCTAATTTAGTGTATTTAAGTTGTAAGAAAGTGTGCATGTGAATGTCTTTATATTTGTGTGGTGCTGAGGATCAAACCCAGGAACTCATGAATGATAGGTAAGCATTCTACCCCTGATCTATACTCCCAAGCTGGTCATATGTTATTTAACTGAAGGGGTCCAATGGAATTATTCAAATGTAATGGCTAACAACATTGTGCTTATTGATGCACATAGGAATACTCAACTTTATTAACAAATATACCTAATGCATGACAAGCACTATCTTTGACATTTTTATCTTATTTAATTTTGGTAGCAGGGATTGAACCCAGGGGCATTTAACACTGAATCACATTCCCAGCCCTTTATATGTTTTATTTAGAGATAGGGTCTTGCTAGGTTGCTTAGGGTCTAAATTGCTAAGGCTGACTTTGAACTCATAATCCTGCCTCAGCCTCCCAAATTACTGGGATTATAGGTGGGTGCCACCATGTCTGACTATATTAGGCATTTTACATGCATTATTTTATGTAATGATGTAAACTGACTATAGAGGCTATGTGCTGAACTGTATGCCCTAAACTTAATCACAGAAAGAACGCTTGTGAGAACACTGTGGATCTGTGAAGACATGATATACAAGTATGGACAGGTGATTATGCATGTGGCAGCAGGAAATTTTTCCATTTTCCTATTACCTTGAATGCAGTCAAATTAAATTGTGAAGAGACAAGGTACTTGTTAGAAATGAAATCAACTTTTTTTTGGAGGGAATTTTACTGGAGATTGAACCCCAGGCCTGCTTTTTATTTTAATTTATTTTATTTTTTAATTTTGAGAAAGGGTCTGACCAAGTTGCTCAGCTGCCCTTGAATTGCAATTGCAATTCTGCCTCAGCCTCCAGAGTTGCTGGAATTACAAGTGTATGCCACTGTGCCTAGCTGAAATCAACTTTTTAAGAAGAAATTAATAGATTAAGAAAATTCATAATAATTTTTGTTTGTTTTTGGTATGGGGGATTGAACTCAGGAGTGCTTAATCACTGAGTCACATCACCAGCCCCCTTTTTTCTTTTCTTTTCTTTTTTTTTGGAGATAGGTTCTTACTAAGCTGTTTAGGGCCTCACTAAATTGTGGAAGCTGGTCTCAAACTTGCAATTCTTATGTCTTATTCTCCCAAATTGCTGGGATTAAAGGTGTGTGCCACCATGCCAGTTTATTGTAAAAATTTGAAATGCATACAAAAATAGAGAATGTATAATAAACTCCCACAAACTCATCATCCTGCTTTCAAAATAATCAATTTAAAGCTAACTATGTTTCATCTTATAACCTTCAACCATTTCCTCAAATTCTGTATTATTTTGAAGCAAATCTCAGACATCAAATCATTTCATCCATAAATAATTCACTATGTATGTCTAAATGATAGAATCTTCAATAATGACAAAAACAGCCACACTACCATTATTATACCTAACAAAACCCCAATTATTGCATGAAATACCAAGTCAGTGTTCAAATATCTATATCATAAATGCCATAATTTGTTAAAATATTGTGTCGAATCTAAATGATATACAAATATTGAGAATATTGTTAAATCTTTCTAGTCTGTCAATTTACTCTTCTTTGGTTAGTTTATTTTCCTTGCAATTTATGTATTAAATAAACCATTTGTGCTGCAGAGTTTTAAATAGTTTGAATTTTGTTGATTGCATTTCAATGATGAATCTTAATATATTTCTCTGTCATCTGTAAATTGGTAGTTATATCCAAATGCTTTACCACATTTTTTTTCTTCTTTTCCAAGCAAGAGTACTTCATAGGCAATGCTAAATTCTTCCTTCAGGAGTCCATAGTATCTGCTTGCCTCTCTTGTTTGGATGTTAGCAACCATTTGAGGATCATTGCTTACATAGATAAATTAATTTAATGTTGCAAAATGGTGATTTTCTAATTATGCCACTCTTTCCCAACGGTTTGCTGAAATGGATCAATAAAAAGAAACTTTTTCTCATCTTGCATTTGATTAGCTGTTTAATAACAGCTAGTATTGGAAAATTTGAAACCGTTAAGTTGGTTTACTAATATTCTCTAAAACCATCAAATTCATTTTTAAAGTATCATTATGAATTCTTAGGTTGAACATGTCTTTTAAGCTATTGTGGTTATTATCGTTAATAATAATCAGTTTTAAAAAAAATCTTTAAACATTGGGAGACTCTCCAAGTGGATCCTGAATCCTTTTAATACAACCCTAGAAATTTTGCTTTCTTGCTTATCTGCTACAGGAAGAGGCACCAAGCTCATCTTGTATATTTTGCTTCTTAGATCTGTAATCAGTCATTTTTCTAATGAGCCCTGGTTCCTTTAAATAGTAAATGGTATTTAGAGGCCACACTCTGGACCCTGAAAGTAGGGTTCACAGATTTGATGTGAATGAATTATACCTGGAATTTCTCTGTTCACTCTCACAGTAGTTCCATTTTACACAGAATAAAGTATTTTCAGTGATCCCATGGTCTGTATGCCCTGTTTTCTCTCTTTCTTTATTATGCATGCTCCTGTCCTATGCCATTACCCCAGAAATGCCCTTTTCCCAGGTATGTACATAGCTCAATCTATTACTCTCTGCAAATCATTGCTTAATTTCACCTTCTCATGGAAACCTATACTGTTAACCTAATTTTAAATTGCAATAATGAATGAGTCTGGGGATATAGCTCAGTGGTAGAGCATGTGCTTAGCATGCTTGAGACTCTAGGTTCAATCCCCAGCACCACAAAAAAAAAAAAAAGTTGCAGTAGTAATACTTCCTTAAAACTCACTCCAATACTGCATGTTCTATTTTTAAAAATTATTTTAAAATTATATTGAAATTATTTAAATTTAAAATAATTTCAATTTCTGACATACTTTATAATGTGTTTATTCTGTAATGCTCTCCTCTTCCAAATATTAAAGCTCCAGAGGACAGGGATCTTGTCTGTTTGGTGCACAGCTGTGTCAGTGCCTAGGCCAGCACATACACATACACATGGTAGCTATTTGGTACATATTTGTTCAATGAACAAGTGAATGCAAATCTCAGTATATTTCTGAATCATCACACACTTAACCTGTTAGTATGATTCAAACTCCAAAGGAACAGATCAAGCAAACAACATCTTTTAAGATATCCAGATATGTGGAAAAAAGTCCAGGAATTTCAAAACTGTCCTGGAATTTCTATAGATGTGATCAAACTATGAGCAATCTTGGTAATTTATTTATTTTTATTTTTACAGACTACCTATTGATTCATTGTACACAAATGTGTACAACTTTTCATTTCTATGGTTGTACACAATGTAGACTCACATTATTCATGTAATCATACATGTACATAGGGCAACAATGTCTGTCTCAGTCTACAATCTTTCCTTCCCCTACCCTGTCCCACTTCATTTTCCTCTACACCATCCTCCATTCTTCTCTTGCCCCCCTGCCACTCCCACTACCTCCATTATGTATCATCATCCACTTATCAGAGAAAACATTTGGCCTTTGGTTTTTTGGGCTTGGCTTGTTTCACTTAGCATGACACTCTCCAACACCATCATTTACCTGCAAATGCTATAATTTTATTCTTCTTTATGGCTGACTAATATTCCATTGTGTATATATACCACAGTTTCTTTATTCATTCATCTATTGAAGGGCATCTAGGTTGGTTCCATAATCTAGCTATTGTGAATTGAGCAGCTATGAACATCGATGTGGCTGCATCACTGTAGTATGCTGATTTTAAGTTCTTTGGGTATAAATCAAGGAGTGGGATAGCTGGGTCAAATGGCATTTCTATAGAAGTGGTCAAACTATGAGCAATGGTGGTAATTTATTTTTGAAAAATAAGTGTAATATACAGATACTATGACTTCCAGTTATTAACAATATGAATATTAGCAGTAATAAAATAGGCCAAATAACTTTAATCAATTATTTGTATATTAAAGTACAGTTTAAGGATTATCACTAATTCTTACATCAGTGAGAGAAAGGCATTAAATATACCAACCTCTGGGGGTAATAAAAAGGTGTATTCTCTGGTGGGAATCTTAATTTTGGTTTTTGAATTTCATCACTGATGAAGACTCTCAGCTTATATAACATTTCTTTTTAGGATACTTCAATGTATGAATTTAGAGTATGATACACAAACAGTCCATAGCAGCTTCCAATTTTTTTTCTTTTTTTTTTTTGGTGGAACTGGGGATTGAATCCAGGGATGCTTTACTACTGAGCTATATCCCCAACCCTATTTATTTTTTTATTTTGAGACAGGGTCTTGCTAAATTACTGAGGCTGGCCTCAAACTTGCAATTTTCCTGCTTTAGCCTCCAGAGTAGCTGGGATTACAGGCATGAGTCACCACCCTCAGCTCTCATTTCTTTTATATCTCTTCTGGACAATTTATGTTACACCATCAGTGCTCACCTGAAATAAACACGTTGAATTTCACTCATTTAGACATATATTTTATGAATGCCATCATATTGTCCCAGGCACCGAGTTTACAGAGATTAAAAGTTACAATCTCTGCTTCCAAAGAACTCACATTCTAGGTCCAAGAGATAAAATGATAAACCAGTACATCTATACTATGGGTCATTCTGTAGAGGAACTAGGAAGGGTCTCATTTTATCTTTTTTGTTGTTGTTGTTAGCACCTTCCTATGACACACCTGATCTTTATCATTACCTGGAACAATTTTCTGGCATACTCCTATCTTCCACCCTCCCCAATCAGCCTGGAGTTCACTAATTTTAACATGTTTATATGCATCCTCAATACCTTGGCTTATCACTTCTCTGCTCCTGCTAGCCAGTTTATTCCTAATTTTGGATTTATCCAGTCATCTGATTTCTGCTCTCAGGCAGATAAGCATTTCAAGAGAATAGTGAAGAAATATGTTGATTACCTGTTAAAACTAGTAGTTTTCAGCCTCAGCTGGCACTTTAAGAATGCTAGGCAAAGCTGTAACTCATCCATGGTCAACTCCACTTTCTTTAAGTCCACAGTTTCTAATGAAAATCTTAATATGTCTACTAAATTCCTCATCTGGTTCTCTCCTGCAAGTCATTCTGTTACTTTGCAAAGTTGTCATCAGACATTAACTCCTTTAATTTTCATGCTATGCAATGCTGCATTAAATTTTTACACCCATCACCCCAAGCAAATTATTTAGTTCTTTCTCAATCTTGGTTTTTCTCTGCTCCTTTCACCTAGGCCCCCTTGGTTTTCTATCTAATTTCTATTCCAAATGTGGCACTTGAACTTGACAACAAGTTTTTCTCCCTGATTTTCCTTATCACAAAATAATTTATGAATTTGAGCTAAACCTGGAATTGCCTGGTCATGGAATGTCACAGGGCTCAACTCTTGGACCACCTTTTTTTCTATTTCTCTTTTGGTGATCTCATCTAACATTTTGGCTTTATGGGTATGGTGATGCTTGCCTGTAGTGCTAGCTACTTGGAAGACTGAGATGGGAACATTGCTTGAGTCCATGAGTTTGAAATCAAACTAGGTAACATAGTAAGACCCCATCTAAAAAAAAAACCCAAACAAACCAAAACAAACCAACCCCAAAACTTATGACTTCAAATATATCCTCCGTTTGCTGATGCCTTCTGTTTTTACTTCTCCAGCTCAGGACTCTTCCCTGAACTCCAGACTTGTTTATCTAACTGCCTACTGAAAATCTGAATTTGGCTATCACATGCCATCTCATGCTCAGAATCAAGCTCCTGATGGGCATGGTAGCTAATGCCTGTAATCCCATCTGCTCAGGAGGTGGAGGTAGGAGTATCGTAAATTTGAGGCCCAGTCTCAACCATGAGGGAGAACCTTTCTCAAAATTAAAAAATACAAAAAGGCCTGGGGATGTAGCTGAGTGCTAGAGAGCACCTGGGTTAACTCCCCAGTACCACAAAACCAAACAAAACAAATTAAAGCAAGCTCCTATAAGGGAATACTTTTGAGAGTGATGGATACAGTCATTATCTTGATTCTAGTAATAATTCACAGATGTGTTCCTATGGAAAAATTGATTAAATTGTACCCTTAAAATGTATAGTTTAATGCATATAAATTATGTTTAATAAAGTTAGGAGTTAAGAAGTCAAAAGTTTTCTGACATCATTAAACAATGCATTATATTTGTAAATATTAAATATACATATTTTAAAATATATTTTTATTTTTAATTGACACCTTGTAATTGCACATATTTATGTGGGTCCTATTTGACATTTCAGCACATGCATGCAATGTGTAATGATTAGGTCAGAGTAACTGGCACATTTATCACTTCATTTATCATTTATCTGTGTGGGAAACATTTAAAACCTACTAGCTACTCTGGGCTGGGGATATAGCTCAGTTCGTAGAGTGCTTGCCTATCAAGCACATGACCCTGGGTTCAATCCCCAGTACTGCAAAAGAAAAAAAATTTACTAGCTACTTTGAAATATTCAATTGTCAACCATAGTTGACATAGTTATCCCTTTGCGCTTTGAACATTAGAATTCATTCCTCCTACCCCAAAGCATCCCAGGACCAGTTAGCATCCTTCCCCTATCACCCCTCCTCCTCCTCATCCTTCTCAAGCTCTGGTAACCTCTATTCTATCCTCTACTTCTAGAAGATAAGGTTTTCAGTTTTCACATATAAGTGAGAACATGTGGCATTTCTTTCTGGGTCTCACTTCACTTAACATAATAATGTCTGGTTCTGTTATTACAAATAACAGGAATTCTTTTCATAGCTGAATAGTGTTCCATTGTGTATGTGTGCCACAT
>JAJEJO010051447.1:21690-35012 GCA_020662805.1 Glaucomys volans
AAAGAATAACTTTCTGGCACTTGTGACAACATGGAACTAGCTAAGTATGTTAAGTGAAATAAGCCAATTAGAGACAAATATTGCTATTATCTGATATGCAATCTGAGAATTTCATATCACAGATAGAATGGTAGATATCAGTGGCTAAGAATAGGGTGGCTGGACAGGATAGGGAAAGGCTGATCACTAAGTACTAGATAGTAATCAGGTACTGTTCCCCTTCTGATGTGATCTGGCCATTTTGTCCTACTCTCTCAGGGATGAAAACCTATAAAAACTTATAGCACATAATTCCAAATGCATCAATATATATGAGCTCTTGGTTAAGATTTCTAACCTATTAACAAGCCAGTGTCAATTTCATTGAAAGAGTTGCAGAATTCAAAACTTGGGACTCAAATGGGTCAATAGAAACTTTATTTTTTTATCTACTAACCACTTATTGTATCAATAACCAGACATCTCTCTACAAAAATATCACTAAATTCATACATAAGCCAGTGTTAACTTTTACTGTTTTAATCATGAGTCATTTGATTACAACATTAATTATGCAAAAGTCAAGAATTTTCTTTTTAAAACCCATTAGTTCATGGTTTAGCCATAATAGCTATAAAGCAAAAAAATTAATCCCAAACTGTATGTTTTCTCTTCATGTCTGCTTTTCCTGGATGTTTTTCTTATCACCAGATTTTGATAACAGAAAAAGGAAACTTTGCAGTATTAGTCCTAGAAAAGGAAAAACACGAAAATTACAAAACTATCAACATTACAACTTATTTTAGTGTATTAAAAAACTTTGTCCTCAATGGTTTATCTCAGAAGCCAGATCCGTAATTAAGTTTTTTTCAACAGCAATTCAGGTTCGGGATAGGATCATCATAGATAAGACCAAGGACACAATATTAGCTGTGAAAGAAATCTCCACTTACAGAAATTGTTCTGTAATGAACTTTGCAGCAAAGTGGCCTTTCTGAATGGGCACACAGCCACAGTCTCTGTTGGCAGAAGAACATACATATCCGATTTAATGTGAATGGAAAAAAATTTATCATACTTCATCTACAGGTATTGGTCTTATCTCAGAAGCCGAATCCGTACATGCTTTTCTTCAGGTAATCAGCTTCGGGATAGACTTCATCACTGATCAGACCAATCATACATTATACATATATACATTATGTAAAGCTACACCTTTGTATTTCAGTGATACTATGAACAAAGTTAAACGATTTTAATACATTACTAATACGATATAACATTACCCAATTTATTTCAAACTGACGTGACTACAGCCAGTGACAATTCATCACTTCATTAATATTCATCAACATCCAGTTCACTGTTCAGTGATAAAAAATTTCATTTGTTTTACACATGGATTGAACATATGTGCTCAATTATAAAATACCAGGTCCAATACATACCAGATGTGACTGTTAGGTTTTAAAAAAGTAATTATCCATTAAACATTCTGTGCGATGTTTTGGGATTTTCTTGTGCATCTGGCAAATAGAAACAAATTTAAAAATGATCACGCACCACTGCCTATCACAGCAAATCAAAAATTAAACTCGGTTTGAAAAATAAGGTCAGTAACCCTTACCTCAGCATCTCCATAAGGCAGCTCTGACGTACCACCGAAAGCGAGCCATTATGGCGGGGGATCGATGCCTGCAATCATTCTCAATGTCATGTTTTCATTCCTTTCTGTACTAATCTTCTCCCACTCATTAACTCGTACTGTAAACAGCGCCGCCTTGGCTCAAAACAGCCTCTAGTTCCGAAGAGAATCGGGGTTGCCCATATTGAAATAATCTGGCGAAAGCAGAAAGGCAATCAGCCATGTTAATAAGTGCCCCCTGTTCTCAAACTAAGCTCATCATCCCTTACACATGTACACAGTATCCATAAATGTACTTTTGTACCTTTTGTAAATCCTCAGGTGATTTTTCCCGCCGACGCTTAGGCTCAGGCCAGCTGGAGGCCCTATGCCAGAAATAGGGCCGCGCCTGGCGCCCTAGGCCCATAAGCAGGCTCCTCACTGCCAAACTCCTAGCACGTCGTCTCCCCGACTCTGCACAAGGCACGAGGCGGCCGGGCGGCGCTTCCGCACGTGCGAGCTTCCCAGAACTAGCACTCTAGGATCAATGCTCCAAGATCGCTTTGTAGTTCCTCACCTCGCCCTGCGCCTGGATACTGGCCTGTGACACTCACTCGCTTACCGACCAAACAATTACCCCGCCACCTCCAAGCAAAAGAAGGAAGCGGTCCCCTTGCGGCTCCTTATATAATCTCTCCCGAGTCAGACCGAGGCCGCCCCTCCCTCTCGCACCTATTGGACGTGGGAGAAAATGGGGGCGTGGCCTCTTCCGGAGGCTACCAAGCGGGAGCGCGCGCGGCGGATCTTTTCTTCCGGGGGCCGTTCCTGGGCGTGGTGCGCGCACTGTCCTCCGCCGCGTGCCCGTTCATCCCCTGGCGCGCACCCGTAGGCGCGCTGCGATCCGTCGCTTCCGAGTCTGGCGGGCGAACCGGCCCTACGTGGCGCGGGAGTGGCGCCAGAATTCAAACTAACAGCCGCAGTTGGAGGCGAGGCTGTCGCCTGCCGCGCGCCAAGTTCACCCTGTACAGACTGGGTCCCTGAGTGAACTGCAGTTTTATAGCGCAGGTCGGCCTCAATTTAGCACCGACCAGAGAATTCAAGCTGGCTAGGGGGCGCCGTGCCAAAGTTGGCACCCAGTGGCGGTCGCTTGAAGGAGCTGGCGGGCACTGGCCACCACACACCCCGAAAGGGGAATTGGCGGGCAGAAATGCTTGGGTGAAAACTCTGAAAGCGCCGCGTTTGTCCTCCCATCCACAGCGAGAGGCGCACCTTTCCCGAGGGCCGCCCAGCTGAGCGGCACGCGACACAGCTGAGTCGCAGCGCTGGCGCGAGCGCCCACCCTCAACCGGGCTCATTCCACTCTGTCTTGTCTGTGCCGGGCGCTGCTGTTACACTGTAACCAGTCTATAGGAGGCTTGCTGAGACAGCAAACCTCAGCTTAAATACTGCATTTCATAGAGGGAACTGAGATGGAAAGCAGCTGATTTGTCCAAGGTCACACAACTAAAATGCTTTGCTATTTTTTAATTTCTTGTACTAAATCAGTTATACCGAGTTCAGGAGAAAGGTTAATTCGAGAAGTGTTCCTGAATACTTCACCCAAAAGACAAAAAAGTTCTAAAGTAATGCTTTCAATTAGTGTATGAGTGAATATGTGAGTGTGCATAAGCAACATTTGAAATTTCAATTTCGAAGCAGGAGGATTCCTTGAGCCCTGGAGTTCCAGACCAGCCTGGGAACATGGGCATGAGGCCTTGGATTGGATCCTAGCAATGCAAAAACAAAAAACAAACCCAAACAAATAAAAAACCCTGGGAAGATTCAGGTCTTGACTTCTTTATCTCATAGTACTGCTTACTGATTAAAACTGTGTGCGTTTATGGTCCGTTTCCTGTCCTAAAATGTTTGAGGAACACATCTGGTTTGTGCACTGCAGTTCAGTTTTCTGGTTTAGAATAGTGACCAGTGTGAAATAGGTTTTCAGTGATTACGGGTTAATGATTAAATTAGTGTATTTGGTGACTCACCACAAAGCTAGAATGAAAATCAAACTTCAGATTAAAAAGTAAGCCCGGGCATGGTGGCGCACACCTGTAATCCCAGCTGCTTGGGAGGCTGAAGCCAGAGGATTGGGAGTTCAAAACCAGCCTTAGCAAGCAACTCAGTGAGACCCTGATTTTAAATAAAATACAAAACAGGGCTGGGGATGTGGCTCAGTGATTGAGCACCCTTGAGTTCAATCCCGGGTCCCAAAAAGAAAGAAAGAAAGAAAAAAAGTAAAAGTGAAAAGCAAATTTCACTAACTGGAACATAAATGATGAATATTTACTTGGCTGGGCTTTATTTTGTTTTTGCATATTGTTCATAACGGTTTGTAATGTATAACATACATTTATTCCATAGGTTTTTAAAACTAAAACAAAAAAATATATAAAAAGCAAAGTAAGATCTCCTTTCCACATCCATGGGAATCTTTTTCCCAGTTCTATTTACCAGTAGTAACCATAATATACAAATATATGTGCGTATTTTTTCACATACAAGGGGGATCTATATACTCTTCTGCAACTTGCTTTTCCTTCTTGTAAATATCACACATACCTTTCCATATCAGTACCTGTAGATGATCTTATTCTCTTTTATAGCCTGCATAACATTTAGTTGGATATATCATAATTTATTTCATCAATTCCAATTTTTCACTATTTCAAATAGCACCCAGGTGAATTATAGATATGTAGAACTTGTGACAACATACCTGCAAGATTAGTTTGTAGAAGGAGTCAAAGGTTAAGCGTACTTAAATTCGTGATAGATACTTGCTTAATTGCCTTACCTTTATTTCTACAGAAAGGTTATATGTTCAGATTATATTTTAAAGTGTGTTTTGTGAATTAAAAACAGGCATAACTATATTGGATGGTGATTATCACAGAATTGATATTGGGAATCAATATTATCTTTGTTATCTTTCAGTCACTGCTGTGATGAAGCCCATCACCAACATTTGGTCAAAAGATGTGTAAAACAATGATTCCCTACCCTAACTTACCAGTGTAAACCTTATAAATTTAAAAAATTATGGGATTTTTGTGTTTCAACCAAAGCAGAATCTTCCTGGGGCTCAAGAATCAACACTTTTTTTTTTTTTTTTCAGTACTGGGGACTGGACCCAAGAGTGTTTTACCATTGAGCTACATTCCCAGCCCTTTTAATTTTTTATTTTGAGGGTTTTACTGTATTGCTGAGGCTGCGTTTGAACTTGTGATCCTCCTGCCTCAGCGTCCTGGTTACCTGGGATTACAGGTGTATGATACCACCTCCACCCATGTATCAACATTTTAAACAAGCATCAGTGCTAAAATCGTCCAATAGAAATATAACATGAATCACAAATGCAAGTTGCATATGTATTTTTAATTGTGCTAGTAGCCATATTTTTATATAGTAAAAGAATCAGATGAAATTATCTCTACTAATATATTTCTTTTTTAAAAAACCTTTATTTCATTTATTTTTTTATGTGGTGCTGAGGATCAAACCCAGTGCCTCACATGTGCTAGGCAAGTGCTCCTTCACTGAGCCCCATTTAACCCAATATAACCAAAATATTTTCATTTCAACATAAACAATGTAAAAGTCATTGAGATTTTGTACTTTTATTTTGTACAGTCTTTGAAATCTAGTGTGTATTTTATACTTAAAACACATTTCAATTTGAACTATCTACATTTCAAATACTTAATTACAGTGGCTACTGTATTAGATAGCACAGATATAGAAGAACTCATACACATGCAGAAGTTGGAGAACCACTGCTTCTGGTGAGATACTGCATAAATAACACTTTCTAGTCTTAAAAAAATCATTCCATAGTATTTTAAACTCACAAACTAATAAGTTTAACAGACAGTGCAAAATGAAATTAATCCAGAGCTTGAATATTGAAAATGCCCTCCAGTAAACATGGGCAATGCCTGCGAAGTCAATACACAACTCCTTCAAGATGTTTCTCACATCAAGAAACAAAGAAGGTGGATCCAGGGATGGAGCCATCAGTCACTGCCCCCATACTTAAAATATTCAAACAAATTGCTACCAAATATTTTAAATGTCTTAATAAAGACCATATAAATCAGTTCTGAAATCAAGTGTCCTTGAAGAATTCATGATACTGAAAATAAAATCTAATTTCCTTTAACAAACTTTCAGATAAGATCATCATTTTGGGGGCTGGAGTTGTGGCTCAGTGGTAGAGCACTTGCCTGGCATGTATGAGGCCCTGGGTTTGATACTCAGCACCACATAAAAATAAATAAAATGAAAGATTCATTGATAACTAAAAAAATATTTTGAAAAAGTTTTTTACAAAAGGATCATCATTTTGATCAATTTTTTGAAGAAACGTCCATTGAGTCCTTGTTGCACGCATTGTGCTTCAGACAAAGCTAATCTCAATACAGAAAACTCCTCGATGTTCTCAAAGGTGTTTATAGTTCAGTAAAAAGTGTTTGCCCAACTTTTGACAGTTTAGAAATTAGTGTGATCATTTAGATGAGATATTGTGAAGGGCTCCAGTATTGGTCATGGAAATGGAAGGCAGTGGAAGAGAAAAACATATGGTAAGAACTTTCTATGTGATGTTATATTCTAACACGTATTAAATCATGTAATCTTCAGAAAATTTTCAGTGTGTATTTTTTTATTTTTGAAGATTGCATTTTGATTCATTGTACACAAATGGGGTACAACTTTTCATTTCTCTGGTTGTACACAATGTAGTCACACCATTCATGTGATCATACATGTATACAGGGGTCATGTTTGTCTCATTCCACCACCTTTCCTTCCCTGGCTCCCTCCCTTCCCCTCTTTTCCTTCTACACAATCAAATGTTCCTCCATTCTTCCCTTTTCCCAGCCCCTGATTATGTAATAGCATCCATTTATCAGAGAAAACATCTGGTCTTTGGTTTTTTGGGATTGGCTTATTTCACTTCATATGATGTTCTCCAACTTCATCCATTTCCCTGCTATGCCATAATTTTATTCTTCCTCATGTTTGAGTAATATTTCATTGTGTATATATACCATAGTTTTTTTATCCATTCATCTATTTTTATTTTTTTTTGCGGTGTTGAGGATTGAACCCAGGGCCTTGTGCTTAGGAGGCATGCACCCTACCAACTGAGCTATGGCCCCAGCCCTCCATTCATCTATTAAAGGGCATCTAGGTTAGTTCCACAATCTAGCTATTGTGAATTGAGCTGTTATAAATATTGATGTGGCTACATCATTGTAGTATCCTGCTTTCAAGTCCTTTGGCTATAAACTGAGGAGCGGAATGGCTGGGTCATATGGTGGGTCCCCATTCCAAATTCTATGAGGAATCTCCATACTGCTTTCCATAGTGGTTGCGCCAGTTTGCAATTCCACCAGCAAGGTATGAGTGTACCTTTTTCCCCACATCCTCGCCAACACCTATTATTACTTGTATTCTTTATACTAATCATTCTAATTGGAGTGAGATAATATCTTAGAGTAGTTTTGATTTGCATTTCTCTAATTACTAGAGATGTTGAAATTTTTTTCATATATTTGTTTGCTTCTAGATCTTCTGTGAAGTGTCTCCTCAATTCCTTAATCCATTTATTGGTTGGGTTCTTTGTATTCTTGGTGTAAAATTTTTTGAGTTCTTTATAGATTCTGGAGATTAGTGCTCTATCTGAAGTGTGTGGCAAAGATTTTCTCACACTCTGTAGCTCTCTCTTCACCTCATTGATTGTTTTCTTTGCTGAGAGAAAACTTTTTAGTTTGACTCTATCCCAATTATTGATTCCTGCTTTTATTTCTTGTGCTTTGGGGGTCATGTTAAGGAAGTCTGGTCCTAAGCTGATATGATGCAGATTTGGTCCTACTTTTTCTTCTATTAGGTGCAGGGTCTCTGGTCTAATTTCTAGGTCCTGGATCCATTTTGAATTGAATTTTGTGCAGGGTGAGAGATAGGGGTTTAGTTTCATTTTGCCGCATATGGATTTCTAGTTTTGCCAGCACCATTTGTTGAAGAGGCTGTCTTTTCCCCATTGTATGTTTTTGGCACCTTTGTCAAGTATGAGATAATTGTATTTATGTGGGTTTGTCTCTGTGTCTTCTATTCTCTACAAATGGTCTACCTGCCTATTTTGGTGCCAATACCATGCCATTTTTGTTACTATTGCTCTGTAGTAGAGTTCAAGTTCTAGTATTGTGATGCCACCTGCATCACTCTTCCTGCTCAGGATTGCTTTCGCTATTCTGGGTCTCTTATTCTTCCAAATGAATTTTATGATTGCTTTGTCTATTTCGATGAGGTATGTCATTGGTATTTTAATTGGAATTGCAGTGAATCTGTATAGTGCCTTTGGCAGTATGACCATTTTGACAACATTAATCTTGTCTATCCAAGAACATGGGAGATCTTTCCATCTTCTAAGGTTTTCTTTAATTTCTTTCTTTAGTGTTCTGTAGTTTTAATTGTAGAGCTCTTTCATTTCTTTTGTTAGATTGATTCCCTAGTATTTTATTTTTGGGGCTATTATGAATGGAGTAGTTTTCCTAATTTCTCTTTCAGAGGATTCATCACTTATGAATACAAATGCATTAGATTTATGAGTGTTGATTTTTTTTTTTTTTTTTTGGGAACTGTGACTTGAACTCAGGGGTACTTGGCCAGTGAGCCACATCCCCAGCCCTATTTTGTGTTTTATTTAGAGACAGGGTCTCACTGAATTGCTTAGTGCCTTGCCCTTGCTGAGGCTGGCTTTGAACTCGTGATCCTCCTGCCTCAGCCTCCCAAGCTGCTGGGATTACAGGTGTGCACCACCACACCTGGCATGAGTGTTGATTTTTAAGCTTATGTGTTAGACAACTTTCCATCACTGTAACAATATATTATTTATTATTGTTATTATTATTATTATTATCATCATCAGTAGTGGAGATTGAATTCAGGGGTACTCTACCACTGAGCCATTACCCCAACCCTTTTTGTTTTTTATTTTATTTATTTTTTTGGTGCTGGGAATTGAACCCAGGGATGCTTTACCAAACCTCAGCCCCCCCCCCCTTTTTATTTCTGTCTTTTATTTTGAGACAGAGTCTCATTAAGTTGTTTAGGGCCTTGCTAAGTTGCTGAGGCTGACCCCAAACTTGTGATCCCCCTGCCTCAGCCTCCTGAGTTACTAGGATTACAGACATGTTGCCACCCTGCCTGGCTTTTTCTTTTCTTTTTGTAAAGTTGTGCATTATAATTATTAAAATAGCAGGATCCATTGCCACATATTCTGTAACAAAATACATAGATAATCAACTTATAAAAATAAAAGGTTTATTTTGGTTCACAGTTTTTGAGGTTTTCATCTGTGATTGGTTGGCCTTGTTGTTTTGGGCCTGTAGCAAAGGAACACATCATGGAGAATAAAACTGCTCACCTCATGGTCACAAAAGAGGAAGAGGAAGGGACCAGAGTTCCACAATTGTCTTCAAGGACACACCTCCAGTGATGTAAATGCCTCCCATCCGGCCATACCACCTAAAGTTGCCACTTTTTCCCAATACTGCTAATCTGGGGGCCAACCCTTTAACACATGGGCCTCTGAGAGACATTTAAGGTCCAAAATATTACACCTTATATTGGAAATGAGGAAAATGAGAAATGGAGATCCTAGGGAACTAATATTCCCAAATCTTCCCTCTGACCCCAAACTTATTTATGGCCCTAGGGTATGATATTGCTGTGTTAAAGGAAGAAAAGATAGGATGTGATGATGAACTATTGGTGAAGAGATGAAGTGGAGTGGAGCTTGGGCAGCCAAGAGAATGGCAGCTTGTTAACAGGAAGAAGGAAGCCAAGAATTACTGGTTTTTCTATGCAAAGAAAATAAATTGATTGAGTTTTGGTTGTGTTAAATTTTGGATGGAACTTTTGGTTATATTTGTTCACTGGACCATTAGAAATGTGAATTCCAAGAGAAAAATCAGGGCTAGAGTATTACTGTTTGGCTAACACTAATTTAGGGAGGATGACAGAAACCATGTGAACAGATGAGCATGAAGAGAAAAAGAAAAAGGGCCAATAGCAGTGGCCTAGAATTAGTAGCACAGTGTATGCAGATTATCTTGCAGGAGATAACCTTTGAGAACATAGTTCCCATAACAGAGGGATCTGGTTGTATAATAAAGTTTAAGAAAAAAAGAGCACTGTTACAAATTTTGGTTAAATCACATGAGAAATATGTGTAACAACTAAAGTATTGTAAGTATTATTATTTCTTTCTTTCTCTCTCTCTCTCCCTCTTTTTCTCTCCCCCCACTCCTCCTCCTCCTCCTCCTCCTCCTCCTCCTCCTCCTCCTTCTCCTCCTCCTTCTTCTTCTTTTCTTATACTGGTGATTTAACCTAGAATCCCTTTACCACTGGGCTATTTCCCCAGACATTTTATTATTTATGGTGAGATAGGTTTCACTAAGTTGTGTAGGTCCTCACTAAGTTACTGAGGCTGGTCTCACACTTGCCATCCTCCTGCCTCAGCCTCTGGAGTCACTGGGATTACAGGCATGGGCCACTGTGCAGGCTTATAATTATTATTTTATTTCAAAGCAGAGAACATAACTTTAAAAAATTCAATAATTTTATCTCTTACTTTGTATAATGATCCCACCTCTGATGTTCCACAACCCCAGTGTCTGAACTGGTCAGTAAATTTTAGGTTTGATACAAGACAGACAACTGAAAAATCATATGAATACTCCAAGAAATAGTAAAGTTAAAGGGCTCAATTAGGGAAAATATCTTATATATGTGGGAACGTTAGGGAGACAGTTAGATGCGTGAGTCTGAAGTTCAGAGAAGAGGTCAGGGCTAGAGTGTCTTTGGCATAAGTAAGGAATTTAAAGCATGACCCAAGTGAGATCATCAGGGAAAGAGTATAAATACAGAAGGGAGAAAGCCCAGGATAGAGCACTGGAACACTCCAAACTTTAGGGTTCAGGAGGTGAAATAGTCAGCATAGGAGACCCCATGTGGGGGAAAACTGGAGAATTTGATTTCTCAGAAACAAAGTAAACAATTTGAGGGAGAAATAAGTCAGTAGAACTGGGCACGTGGCACATGCCTATAATCCCAGCTACTCTGGAAACAGGCAGGAGGATTGCAAGATCAAGACCAACCTGCCAAATTTTTCTAGATCCTGTCTCAATAAAAAGAGAGACAGAGAGAGAGAGAGAGAGAGAGGCAGGCTGGGGCGGGCTCAGAGGTAAAGCACTGGCCTAGTAAGATAACGGAGATGACCATTGGGTTTAGCAATATGAAGATCACTGGTGACCTTATAAACATAGTTTCACTGGAGTGGGATCCTTTCCTCTTGGAAAGGATCGAGTGAGAAGGTAGATATGGGTTAGTAGCTAGGAACGTGAGGTCAAGGGACCGCTTTTATAAATGGGAGTTACTAAGGCATGGGGATAATTTTGTAGAAGGAGACTTATGATGCAGGAAAAAGGCCACAGTTACAGGAGCTAAATCCTTGAGAAGACAAGTGGTGATCCTTTCCAGAATACAAATAGGGAGCATGGCATGGTGGCACACACCTGTTATCCCAGTGATTCTGGAGCTGAGGCAGGAGGATCATAAGTTCAAGGTCAGCCTTGTCAATTTAGCAAGGCCCTAAGCAACTTAGCAAGAACCTGTCTCAAAATAAAAAGGTTTGGAGATGTGACTCAATGGTTGAGTTCCCCTGGGTTCAATCTCCAGTACCAAAACCAAAACAAACACAAAATTCCCCCCCAAATCAAATAAATAGCAGAATATAAATAGAGGTCTTTATGTGTATTTACATGGGAGGTTGTGCTCTACATTTGAGCTACGATCCCAACCCTTCTTACTTGCTTTTATTTTGAGACAGGATCTCACTGAGTTGTCCAGGATGTCTCCAAAGTTGTGATTCTCCTGCCTCAGCCTCCTGAAAGCTGGGATTGCAGGTGAGTGCCACCACACTCAGCCAAATAGAGAGGTCTTTGATTAGAACAAGAACACCGCGTCTGTTAAAAGAGAAAGCAGGTGTTGATAAATGAGGTCTTGCACAGCCTGTCCACCCTTGCATGCTTGCATAGGAGTGTGCTTTGCTTGGACCTGGAACATTTTCTGACATGGAGATAAGATGTCCTTATAGTCCGTGTTGGGCAACTTGCCATGTTTGGGAGTCATTTATCTGTTCCAGGCTTGATGTGTACTTCTTTGTTCTGCTTAAAGAATGTGTATTATATGGTACCTGGTCAACTCTATGTTATATCTGTAGCTGGTGGGAAACAAAGGGATTCCTTTGGCCACTACCAAAGACTGCATAAAGACCATCATCCCATGACTGCTGCTAGACAAGATCTGCTGGCCACTGGGGACTCCTACTATTGAAGTAGATCTTACTCTATCTCTTCTCTGTGTGAGAAAAGCATTGTTCTGTCTGGTGCCTGTGTGAGTTATCTCTTTCTTGGTGGCCCTGACCCCAATAAACCATGTAGCAGGTGGCATATTGGATCTGCTGCTTCTGGTAGTAGGCAAGAGGTATCACTTGTTTAACAATTTGACCCTATAAGCAGAATCACCACAGCATGGAAAAGATGCAGGGTCCATCAGTTCAGCCATCCCAGTGTGGGGACAGCTCCTTGAGAGGGTGTCAGTCCGATGAAGGTGCTGGTGTCCCTCTGGTTGCATAGGGGTAAGTAGAATGTAGCAATCTCCTGGCAAACAAGGACAAACTAGTGCAATGGATGGGAGTACGAATGCAAGAGGTTGGTCAAAAAATACAGGGAAATGATGCTTTGGCTCTTAAAACAATTTTGCACTCCCATACTACCTGCCAATTTCCACTGTGTTCCAGTGATCACAAACTATGCCTGAAGGGAAATCAAAGGCTCCTGTGCAGGAAGCTTCACCTGGTCTGATTGCTTTTAAGACCAAAATAAAATCTGTTTTCATTCTCACAAAATTATGGGTGGTGTTTATGGAAATGAAACTGTTGAAATGAGATCCTTCTCTGAGAATGAAATATGAAAATTGAAAGACAACAATGGGCAGAGGCCAGGAAAGTCCCATGTGGCTTGGGTGGTTGCCTAATCGATGAGGGGACAGATATTGCAAGGCTCAAATATCTTAGACTGCAGTCTAGGGAACTGACCACTGAACTCCTGCTGCAACATACTTTTTTTTGTTCATTTTTTGGAACCGGGGATTGAACTTAGGGGCACTTGGCCACTGAGCCACAACCCCAGCCCTATTTTGTATTTTGGTTAGAGACAGGGTCTCACTGAGTTGCTTAGTGCCTTGCTGAGGCTGGCTTTGAACCTGTAATCCTCCTGCCTCAGCCTCCGGAGCCACTGGAATTACAGGCATGCGCCACCATGCCTGGTTTGCAACACATTTTTGAACAGAGCATCTGTTGGAAAACATGAATAGCTGTTTTTTTCTTTCATTCTGATGCCACAATAAACACAGAACACTTTGGTGAGCTCAAAAGGCATGGAGATTTCTCCCCACCAGTGAGCAAGCAATTCTATAGCAGATACCAGCTGGATGTCCCCTAAGGTACTTGAAGATAATCTCAGGTTCCACAGGATGAGGGCTTAGTTCCCAATTGTCCTCCTTCACTTTAGATATCATTTGCAAGCCCTCAGTTGTTTTACTGTGATTCTGA
>JAJEJO010051447.1:35412-121483 GCA_020662805.1 Glaucomys volans
AAACAAACAAACAAAAAGAATTAAAAAAAGAATATTATTGTAAAGGTGAAAAGAATGAAAAGATGAAAAGAATGCATGGATTGAGGTATGGGAAAAGGGTTGCAGAGCTTCCATGACCTCTTTGGGTTGGTGCATTACCTTCCAGGGATCTCCCTGTATTCAGATATTCAGAAGCCTTTTTAGTTTCTATGGAGGCATCATTACATACATGATGGATTAAATAATTGACCATTGGTGATCAACTTAATCTTTAATTCTTTTTACCTCCCTGGAGGCTGGGGGTGGAATTGAAAGTCCTAATCCTAGAATCAGCCTTGCTTTTTTTGGTGATCATCTGTCACTTTGAAGCCATTTATATATATACATATATATATTTTTTTGGTGGGGGATTGAACCCAGGGGTGTTCAACCACTGAGCCATATCCCCAGCCCTTTTAAAAAATTTTTATTTTGAGACAGAGCCTTGCTAAGTTGCTGAGGCTGGCTTTAAACTCATGATCCTCCTGCCTCAGCCTCCCAAGCCTCTGGGATTATCACCTTGAAGCTGTCTATGGGTTATCAGACATCATACAACTCATTAGCATACCAAAAGACACTATCACTTCAGCTAGTCCAAAGGTTTTAGTTGTATGCCAGGAAATGGGGAAAAAGACCAAAAAAAGTATGTTTATGTATATATGTGTATATATATATATATGTGTGTGTGTGTATGCATCACAACATCCATCAAGACAGAGACAGAGATGAGTAGTGATCTCTCTTGAAGTAAAAGAGGATAAACCCCACATAACAGAGGATTTAAACCATAACAATGGGGTACGTCAATTCCCACCCACCACCTAAACTATTCAATCCTTTGCAGATTATTTGACAAAAGCAGTGGTGCATACTAGGTGGAGGAAAGGGCACAACACTGTTGACACAGAACCTTCATGCAGGAGTATTATGCATTTGCTGTTGCAGTGCAACAGCCTAGTCTGGACTGTAAAAACGACCTCAGGATCTTGGAGGTTGACAGCAGATTATTGAAGAAGAGATGCTTAGGTACCACCCTTTGCCCTTGTACCCAGCATCCTTGCTATACATGTATATCAATATACATGTCAGCCACCACTACTCTATATTTAGTAGTGGTGGCCGACACAGGACACTAACATGCTATTATTGATCTAGTTGAGAGTTTCTTTGCAATTTCTTTGTGGGTTAAAAATTAGGATCACTTTGTGTTCCTATAAGATGACTGACAGTATACTTTCATTGAAGTTCCACAGGGATACATTGATCCCCCTGTAAAATACCACTAATTGATAGGTTAGATTAGGGATGAGCTCAGTCACCCCCAGACATACTTTTTTGTGGGCTGTATTGATGTCATCTGTTATGATTTGAGTCTTGAGTGTCTCCCAAAGGCTGTATGCTAGAGGCTTGGCTCCAGAGTCATTGGGAGGTAGTGGAACCTTTAGGAGGTGGGGCCTAGTAGAAAGAAGTTAGATCACTGTGAGTGTGCTCTTGAAGGGGATATGGGGACCCCTAACCCTCTTCTCTTTTTGTTTCCCTCCCCATGAGGTGAGCAGCTCTGCCACCATGTACTCCCGACTGTGGTGTTTTGCTGCACCACAGGCCCCAAAACGATAGAGCCAAGCAACCACAGACTGAAACCTGCGAAGCCATGAGCTAAAGTAAATCTTTCCTCTCCTTAGGGTGATTTCTTCAGGTATTTTTGTCACAGATGCAAAAGGCCAACTAGCACAACATCTGCATTGCTGGCCCGGCTAAGAAACAAATTGACAAGGCCCTAAGTAAGGTCGCAGACACTATGACAAAGGCAGCTGGGGCCTTCAACTGGCATAACATTCAGGGATCTGCTGAACAAGTGCAGTTTTTTGAGCAACCTGGGCCAGTAATCAGAGGAGTATTCTTGATTATGCCAAATAAAAATCACTGTTCTAAGAAGCATTCACAAACAATAAAGAAGCTCAATAGTTAGTGAGCCTGTTTGGCTATTGAAGATAGCATATACCACATCAGATATTCTTTTGTCCCCTTTGTCAAAATTACCTGACAAGTGCCCACCTTTCAAATTAGGAGTCCCAACAATAGGCTCTAAAGGTCAAATAGCATACAGGCTCTGCTACAGGGGCCAGTGGAGCCTGTCAGAAATACAGGTCCAGCAACTCTTACCCATGCATTGGAGTCTGTGACAAGAGACTGCTATCTGGATGTGTTGGTCCCTCAGGTTGGGTTTCTTTTTTTCTTTCTTTCTTTCCTTCATTTAAAAAAATTTTTTTGGTACTAGGGATTAAACCTAGGGGCACTCTACCCCTGGATATGCTGCCAGTCCTTTTTATTTTTTATTTTGAGACAAGGTTTTGCTAAGTTGCTAAAGCTGACCTCAAACTTGTGATCCTCCTGCTTCAACCTCTCAAGTTGCTGGGATTACACACATGCACCACTGTGCCTGGGACTCCTCAGGTTTTAAACTCATAAATTACTTGAGGTGGCCATTAGATACACCATCTTCAGGCAACTCTTAGTCTGCTGTTGAGCCCTGACCACTGAAGTACTTTATGTGACTTTAAAACCTAGGTTTCCCATTCTCACATGGGTACTCAATCCTACTAATAAAATGATACAATCTTATTAATTAAACATGAAATATCCAAGATAGAGTTTGACCAGGCCCCAAGGATTTAATCAACTTCAAGAACAAATATCCACCTTGATGGAGGGGATTAATGACCTATAGGAGACACTTTCTTTTCTTCCTTAACTAAGTAAGGCACTTTGAAGATGTTCCAGCTGTTGGCATGGCTTGGTTCACTGATAGGTCTTTAGAACCTAAGGTTCATGGAGTCCAATGGGTCCATTTGGCTACCTCTCCCAAGGTTGGCCACCCTCTGACTGAAACCAGATAGTAAAACCAATGGACCAAACTCCATTTAATAATGATGTCTATTTGGACTAGCACAGTAGCAATTTCCTGCTACAAACATGTAGACTTATGGGCCTTATATATAAGCTAATCATATGGTTCAATAGCTAACAGAGTAAACTTTCCTATGTTCATATATGAATTCACAACTATTGTAATTCCACATTATGTACAACCGGAAGAATAGGAAGTTTTACTCCAATATGTATAACATGTCAAAATACATTCTACTGTCATGTAAAACTAAAAAGAACAAAGCAAAAAATGGACCATGAAAGAAAGGCTCTCTATATGAAAATAAAAATTGTGGTGACAGCTTGCAGCCTGGAAATGAAACCCATTCATTGCTCATATTGATACCCAGGACAAAGGACCATTCAATAAGAAATGTATATGAAACTCACAAGCTGACTAAACAAGTGCCTAGCATATGGTACGATTGCCTTTTGGGTCTAATGTAGCACATGGCATAGAATTCACCCCACATACAAAAATCAGATCACAAGAACTTGCCCTAAAAATGCAAAACCCTAAGTTACAAGATAATCATGTCTTTCCTACCAATAAGCCCTGGCCATGCAATGTGTTAAACAGGATCACAGTAACCAGGTCATAGGCCTCATGTGAATGTGGCAAACTGACCACATTAGAATGATAATTCCAGTCATAGATTTCATTGGTGCCTCACTGACAAGGATACATATTCCAGATATAGGACTAAAATTCCAATGCCTTGTTAATATAGCAACCTTTATTGTGAATTGAAAAATCATTTTTGTTATGTGTTCAGACATTCAAGAGGATGCAATCGAGACACTATATTCACTGCACACGCTGCACAGCAATGGGCGTGATCTTATGGCATCAGATGAAATTTTCACACTTCTTATCACACCCAAGCAAATGAGATAATAAAATGATACAATAGGTGACTCAAACAACAGCCAAAGACTATCAGAAATAAAAACTTGCTGGGTGATAACATTTAAAAAAAAGCCTTTTGAAATTAAACTCTGTACTCCAATGGAAGGGAAACATCACTCTGCAATGCATGTTGACAAATACTGAGCTTGGACTGGGCAAGGTGGCACATATCTGTAATCCCAGAGACTTGGAAGGCTGAGGCAAGAGGATTGCAAGTTCTCAGCCAGCCTGAGTGAGTTAGCAAGATCCTATCTTAAAATAAAAAATAAAAAGGGTTGGGGATGCAGCTCAGTGGTAGAGTGCTCCTGGGTTCAATCCTGAGTACTATAAAAATAAAAACAAAACAAACAAAAATATCCCAATAACAATAACCCCCAACACTGCAAACTGAGCTTGGGGACAGGCTTTAGGTGCCTCCTTCCTGTGGGAACCCCAGGGTTCACATGTTCTGGGCAGGTGCTCTACCACTGATCCACAGTCCCAGTCTCCAGATTTGACATTTTTGTCTGTTGGGAGAAGGAAACTTCTTTCCTATTGCATATCAAGCACAGAGAATGTGAAATCTGGGAGTACTACAATTACCTTATGATCACAAGAGGAGAACCTATCCTACCTGAGAATTAAGTAAACACCCAGAGTGAAAAGAGGACAGCTGAGCAATGAGACAGGGAAAACCAGGTTGGAGGTATGATATTTGAACTGGATTTATTCCTGTGGCATTGAGTATAGCTATTCCTTAGTAGAAGTCAGACTATGTTCAGTTATTTATTTATTACTGTATAATAAAACTTAATGCCTTAAAACAAAAAACTACTATTTCTCATGATTCTGTGGGTTTCCTAGAGTAGGTTTTCTGACTGGATTTACTTATCCTGCTGCATTTGTATCCAGTCCACTGGGGTGGGGTTCAGTTGGGACAGCTGGACCTCTCTTTCAACATGATCTTTCATGACAGGTTTCTTCATGACGTAGAAATATTAGTGCAAAATTTCAAGAGGTCAAGCCCAAATGTGCAGGCATCCATTAAGCCTTTGCTTTTATTATAAATGCTGATGTTTCCATTGCCCTCGTCAAGTCATGGACAATCAGAGTCCATATGAGAGGGGGACACACAATGGTGTGGATACCTAGAGGTGTGAATACTGTAAAGTCTGAATGACATGATTTATAAGGGCCAGTACTATAAACACCTCCAACAACTTGCTTCTACTAATTCTTAGACCCCTTGAAGTTTTTTTTTTTTTTGGAACCGGGGATTGAACTCAGGGACACTCAGCCACTGAGCCACATCCCCAGCTCTATTTTGTATTTTATTTAGACACAGGGTCTCACTGAGTTGCTTAGGGCCTCGCTAAGTTGCTGAGACTGGCTTTGAACTTGCGATCCTCCTGCCTCAGCCTCCTGAGTCGCTGGGATTACAGGCGTGCACCACCGCGTCTGGCCCCTTGAAGCTTTTTGATAGATCGAATGGATGTTATCAATTAATTCCACTTTACCATATTGAAAATATCTGCTATGGGAATTATCTTACATTTCCCACTCTAGCTCAATTTCTCAATCTCTTCTGCTTTGTGTTCCAGAAAACTGACCTAGATGGAATGCGCAATAAGTTCCTTTATCCTCTGGCTTTCTGTTGATTTGGACCAATAGGGCACCCTAATAGAAAATTGGAGGGAGGAGTCTGTTGCTGTTAACTTCCACTGAAGGGATGCTTTTGTCAAGATAGCTCTCTCCATACCTTCAGACCATGGGATGGTAAAGTTCAACATAAGCCCAGGATAGTATTCTAGATTTTGACTTTTCCTACACCTTGTTCGTCTTGCACATAATCTTATTATGATTTTTCTTCAAATTGTTCATATTTCTTATTGGAAAGTTGACTATTATTTACCTGTATGTATGTATATATATATACACATATATGTGTATGTATATATATATATGCATATGTATATATATATAAAATAAATATATATATTTTAAAACAAATATATATATATAAAATAAAGAATTTATTTTTGGGAAATAACATGTATAGGAATGGAAGATAAAAGATGACTTTTTAAGCAAAATACATTGGAAATCAACTTATTTGGAAAGAGCATCATTAAATCCAAGATTCATTAGCCATAATGTTCATTATGGATAGAACTTAAGTATGTACTACATACCCTGGCAATAGGCATTAAATATCAGCTATAATTTATACTTTCTGGTCATTAGAAATCCTTGTGAAGTAATATTATAAACAGACACAACAACCAAATGCAGTGGATAAAACTTGGTAAATTCTGGTAGAATAGTTCAAAAGATTTTGTGGACAATTTAGAAACTCAAATATGCACTGGATATTATCTAATATTAGAGTAGTATAATTTTGTTAATATGTTAATATTATTGTTTATAGGCCGGGCGTGGTGGCACACGCCTGTAATCCTAGCGACTTGGGAGGCTGAGGCAGGAGGATCGTAAGTTCAAAGCCAGCCTCAGCAACTTAGCGAGGCTCTAAGCAACTCAGTGAGACCCTGTCTCTAAACAGAATACAAAATAGGGCTGGGGATGTGGCTCAATGGCTGAGTGACCCTGAGTTCAATCCCCAGTTCCAAAAAAAAAAAAAAATTTTTTTATAGGGAAGAGTCTCCTATTTGAAAGTGTATGTTGAAATGATTAGAGATGAAACTTCATGATGTATATACCTTACTTTCAAATGTTTCAGATAAATATCTCTCTATTTATTCATACATATTTATTTTACCTATTTCTTTTATTTCTATATATAGTATATATCAAATAGTTCAGCAATATGTATGTGAGATATATGTATGTATGTGTGCACATATGCTAATGCATATATATATGCATTTTATCATACTCTTTCTCCCCTTGTACACACACATACATACATATACACATGATAAAGTAAAGCAAATAGGGTAAACACATTCAATAACTTATTGAATCTAGGTGATGCATACATAGGTATTCATTGAAAGTATTGATTCATTACATACTGTACATGAAGGAAGGTATCCATTATTCTTTCAATTCTTTTGTATGTTTCAAATGTTTCTAAATGTTTACAAGTTGTGGGGATGGGTAGAGTTTGGCAGAGACTAGATTCGTATTTCAATGTCCACCTTCTCCTTCCTTAGGGTTATTGTATGAATATGAGGTGTCCCTCAAAGGCTCTTGCATTAATGCAGGAATGTTTGGAGGCAAAATGGTTGGATTATGAGAGGTGTAACCTAATCAGCCCATCCTAGTTTGAATGGACTGGATGGTAACAATAGGCAGCAGGCTGTGATTGGAAGAGGAGGGTCACTGGTGGCATACCCTGGAAAGGTTCATTTCCCCTGTGGCCCCTCCTGCTCTGTTCCTGATCCCACCAATGTTTGGAGCAGCCTTCCTTCCCAGACACTTCCAAGATATGCTTCCTCACCTTGTGCCCAGAAGAATGGAGCTGGCAGTCTGTGGACTGAGACCTCTGCAACTGCAAGCCCCCAATAAATTTTTTCTCCTCTAAATTGTTCTTGTCCATTATTTTGGTCATAGTGATGCAAAGCTAACTAAAACACTTAGTAACAGAACTAAAAATTTATTTGGTGTGGTATGGTGTCCAGCTAGAAGACATTTCCTACCTCCCCTTGAATCTCAATGTAGCCATGTGATAATATTCTTGCTAGTGAGATTTAACTGGAGATTATTGGACAGGTTTTTTTGGGGAGTCTCTTAAAGGAGAGGTACTTGGGCTGTGGCCGTGACTCAGTGGTGGAGCCACAGTGGTAGTGGTAGTGGTAGTGTCTAGCACATGTGAAGCAGTGGGTTCGATCCTCAGCACCACATAAATAAATAATGTGTCCATCTACAACTAAAATCTACAACTATATGTATATATGGAGAGGTACTTAATCTTTCTTATCTTTTATCTTTCAGTCTCTCTTGCCCGTCTTCCTGATGTCTGGAACTCAATGACTAGAGCTGCAGAAAACATCCAGGGCCGAAATGTGACCCAGAGGATGCAAGCCACACACCAGTTTACTGCAGAAAAACAGAAGTCTTAGTCTCTGGTGACTGCAGATCCATCATACCAATCTTGGACTGCCAAACTCTGGGTTTCTGTCATGTGCTAGATAAAGAAGTTCTATTTTGTTAAGGTACTACTATTCAGAGTTTTCCCTTATGTCCAACTAAAGGTAATGACACAAAGGGAAACCATACTAAGAAGATAAAGGTCTTCAATACATATATATGATTCTGATGAAAATGAGAAAATCTATTTCAGTGAATACAAGATCTGGACTGAAAAATAAAGAACAACAGTATGCTATAACCTTTTTTGGTGGTGCTGGGGATTGAACCCAGGGCCTTGTGCATGCAAGGCAAGCAAGCACTCTATCAGCTGGCCTATATCTCTAGCCCTATGCTCTAACTTTTTGACAGTTCTGGGAAGACATGGAGACAAATTTGATGGTGATATTTCTTAGAATGTTTTACATATTAAGAGCCTATCTACTAATATTTATTCCATTAGAAAAAAAGAAAGGGGATAATGCCAATGCAGATACTATTGGTTTTTTTTTTTTAATATATCAAAAACTTGCCAGAATTCAAGCCTATACTTTTGGGGAACTTAGTTGAGGCTACTTTGGCTCATTATAGATTCTCTCTAACCCTAGTCAATTAGGGGCCATGTTAGTGAAGTACAGTGGGTTGGTTAGTTTCATTTCCTCAGACTCTTAGATTCTGAGAAGTGGAGGGGAGGAGAGAGAGAGGAGAGAGGAAAGAGGAGAGAGAGAGAGAGAGAGAGAGAGAGAGAGAGAGAGAGAGAGAGAAAGAAACTGACTTCATTAGAGCAAGAAGAAATTCTTCTAGCAGATTGATTTTGAACTTGAATCATAACTTCCCTGGGTATGTAACCTGCTGATCTAACCTGCAAATTTTGAACTTGCTAGCTTCCACAATTGCATGGGTCAATTCTTAAATCTCCCCCCCCACCTCTCTCTCTATATATAAAATAAATAATATACATACATACACATACATATGCACATATATAAATTATACATGTAGTTATACATTATTGGTCTGTAATCTTATTGAGATTCAGTGGGCACATAACATCTAGTTGTTTATCATGGTGTTAGCTGACTTTGAAACTCAACACCTAAATCCATTAATTCTGTAGGAATTGCAAAATTGTGATCTCTAAATCAATTATTTCTTCTTCATTATTTTAATGGACCATTTTAACAAAGAAAAATTTTCTTTAATTTCAATTTTGTTACCCCATGGTAAAGTTGGTAGAGGGAGATGGAATACTCAAATTTACATGTAATTAAATTTATATTTAATTAATTTATTTAGGAATAGGTAATAAAGTCAGATTGTTCCAAATTCAAAAGCTATAGTGAAATGTCTGTTTCAACTCCTGACTCTCATCTGTCCCATTTACCTCCCTGGAGGCAATTAACATTATCAGTTTCTAGTGTTTCCTTCTAGAGGTGTTTATGTATATGTTCTTTCCTGTACTGTATGCTTATCACAAGTGTAAAATACTTGTGTTTGTGCTTTGTATGTAAATGGTAGCACATGATACATGTATTCTGCAATTTGTTTTTTGAAATCGAGCAATAACTTTGGTGATCTTTTTATGTCAATATACAAGATGATTTTTTAAATAGCTTTAAAAAATTAGCTTTAAAGTATTCCATTTTATGGATGTACTGTTGATGAACATTGAGGTGCTGTGAATAATCTTGTATGTAACCTTTTATACATTTGCAGGTATGCCCATAGGATAAATTTTTCCAAGCAGAATTGCTGAGTCAAAAGGTATATAGATTTTTAGTGCTGACAGGTTTTGCCAAAATGTCCTTCAACTTGTCATTTGCAGTAGTATTTTGACTAATCTCTGTGCCTTTGATTCACTTGGACCCCCCATAATGCTAGCAGAGGCAATTTCTAAAATGAAACTCTAATCATCTTACTCTGCTTCTTAAAGCTGATCATTGACTCTCAGCTACTGACCAACTAAAATCCGAACTCCTTGGTATGGAAAACATACTCTACTTTTTTGGTACTTGTTTGTCTGATCAGACTCACCTCTCACCATTTCCCTAGGTGCATTTTTACACTTTAGTTAAATTAGTTCCTGCTTCTCATACAAGTTGTGCTTCACGCCTCTTTACCTTTTAGATGCCATTTCCTTTGCTTGGAATATCTGATCATCCTTCAATACCCAGTTTAATTACCTCCTACTCAAATGGAGCAGGGTACAACTTGATTTCTGCTACCACAGTGTCAGTATATAAATGATTGCCCTGTCTTGCTGAATAGCAATTACCCATTCATATGTGTCAATTAAATAGCTATAGAATTGATGCCACATTAAAAAAAAAATACAAAAGGAATGCAGAATCTAGTCAGGTAGCAAGAAGATTAGTTGAATCCAATCAGCCAAGGAAGGAAATTAGCTGTAGCCCTAGGTAGGGTAATACATGCCATCTGCCCAAATGAGAGAGAAGTTATGATGAAAATTGGGTAAGCGTGAATTGAGAATGACACCCTAGGGAACATAATGTCAGTATGTCTTCTTTCCTGTCTCCTACCTCTCTTTGTCTCCAGCATTGTTGGGCTGCATTATTTAATTGATCCACAGACCAACCCCACGTACTGCAAATAGTTTGTTTTCTGCCTGAAACCCCTTTCTCTATTTTAGCTGCGTGGTGAATGTCAACTCTTGCCTTAGATCTTAGATCAGAGGTTAATTTCCCTGGGAAATGATTCCCCAAATAAACTAATTTCTCTGCTTCAATTCAACCTTTTTTTTTTCATTATTCTATTGCACAATCTTGTAATTTGCTATTGGCCTTGGCTAGTAAAACCAAAATCTCTCTGAGGGCAGTATCATGTCCCCGTATCTTCAATATCTTCTGGAAAATGATTGGTGCATAGTAGTTGTTCAACCAATGTTTGTTTAGATGAATTGACTGTGTGCTTTGTGTATCATCAGTAGTGTAGTCCAAGAGCCACGAGCATGGGCTCTGGAGTCAGACGGCTGGTTTTCAATGCAGGTTTTGTCATTTATTAGCTGTGCAACCTTGGAAAAGCTACAGAATTTACCAGTGCCTTTACTTCATTGCTGTGGTGGAGATAATTAGTAGGATATCCAACCTTGTAGGATAGTGGTGAGAATTAAGAGAAATAACTTTGTGCTTAGCACTGTCTTGGCATATTACAAGTGCTCATGTAAGCATACAGCCTGGCTGTATTAAATTATTTCTTTGGTGTGTTTTCTTAAAAGATATTTTCACATTCCAAGTAATTCCTTACATCCTTGGCATTAATGCCCACTCCTGAGTCCTTACTCCAGACTCTTAGGTGCTTTCTGTCTTTCCAACATGATGTTGATCCCTGGCCACTTTCTTGAATGGGTCAGTATTATTTGGCATATAAGCACTTAGAAAAGGAAGTAGTGTTGTTCAGGACCTAGAAAGATTCATTAAGAACTAGACTTGGCAAATTAATCTTAATCTCCCCTCTTAAGAAAGGATTATCAGACTCATACCTCAGAGCTTCATGGACTCCAAAAAGGATCTGACTTAGCTACATAAATATACACAGAAAAGAAAAAAATATATATCAGAATGAAAATAAAATTAGGGTGGGAGACTCAAAGAAAGTCATGGGATATGTTAGTTAATATCTGCTGTATTTGTTTGCTAGAGCTGCTGTAACAAAGTGCCACAGACTATGTGACTTGACAGAATAAATTTATTTTCTCACCATTCTGTAGGACTGAAGTCTGAGACTTCAATCTCAGAGGTTTGGTTCTTGAGCAGGTTTGGTTTCTTCTGGGGCTTCTCATTTTGGCTTGTAGATGGTCACCTTCTCATTGTCTTCCGTACCTGTTTCTGTCTAAATTGCCTCTTGCAAGGACACCTGTCAATGAATTAGGGTTCACTCTAATGATCACATTTCAACTTGATTACTTCTTGAAAGATCCTATTCCAAATACATTTGTATTTTGAGATACTGGGGGTTAGAACTTCAATACATGAATTTTTTTTTTTTGGTGTGATGATGGATATAATTTAGTCCATAGTATACAACAATCTATAGCATCTGTGTCGTATTTGATAAGGGACATAGATGTTATTTTAGCTGCTATGTGAAGGCTTTGGAGGGCTTGAGAGGGTGTCAATATGATGTCACGAATGTGCTAAATCTAATTTTTTGTTACTTATATAAAGAGGGGTATGTATGGTATATACATAAATGGATGAGACAAGGAACAATGCTACTCCAAGTGTTGGTCTGTACAGAGATGAAGAATTTGCTCCAGAATACAAAATGATACATTCCTTTCTTCATCAAGAAAGTTTTGTTATGAAAAAAATCGTTAGCTGAATTAAATATTATGCTGATCAAAGTAGTTGATTTTCATCACAGACTAGAAATAAACAGTTCTTGTCTGTAATCTCACTTTGAGTAACACTTCCTAGGACATTGCAGTAATATAGGTCACAGCTGACAGTGACTGGGACTGGGGTGCTAATGGTAGAGGTGGTAAGAAATGAATGTGTTGGGCTCTATCATGATAACAGGAACAGCAGAACTTGCTCATGAATTTGCGAAAGTAGGTTTTATACCCGATGAGAACTAGATCATCCAAGCCACTCACATAAAGCCAAAAGAAGTCTTTATTATAGCTGGCCAGCGACGACCACCCATACACCTAAAAGTGGTGTGGAGGGGAATCATGTGCTAGTTCCTTCATTGTCAGCATTTATAGGGAAAATGATGTGTGAGTGGGGTGAGTGGTATAGTGACTGTTTCTGGCCAATGCAAGTAAGCCACGCTACAGAAGCAGATGTTAGCGATTAGTGGTTAGCTGTCTCTCCCTCCCGATGGTACATTTAGGCCTTTAGGGACTTTCCAACTTAATTTAAAGGTCACCTCTCAGTTTCTGGGAATTGTTTGTTCCATTTCTGGGATGTGGTATTTGAGAATTTTATTTCTTGGGGACTGTAACATTCCCCACTGGTCTTATCCATGCTAACAAATCCTTGTTTAGGGACTTAGTTGGAATATGAGGTTTTTCTAGTTGGGCACATTGGCCGTGTAGAAGTCTTGTAAGGCTTTTACCTTATCTTGGACTATCCTTGATCGATTTACATAAAAGCAACATTCCTCCTGTAAAAATAGACATAATTCCCTCTTTTCAGCAGTCAGCAAATCCAGTCCCCTCTGGTTTTGTAACACTACAGCTGCTAGGGAATCCCTAGTAGTCTTCCAGAAATTCCTAAAGTAGCTAGAAGGAGTATCAGTTGGACCGCTTGGGGCTCCTTGGCTCTGATGTCTTCCATTACAGGTACAGTGATTTCTGCTGTCTCCTCTAGATCATCTATCATAGGAAAAAGCTCAACTAGAGTACAAGTCCCAGACCAGTTGTGAGGTAAGCATTTAAAAGCTGTATGGCCTCATAAGGGACTGCTATTTGGCCCTCAGGTAGGGGTTCCCATTTAATGGACAGGTTGAGAGGCTTACAAGTGGGATGGAACAGACCTTGTAAGGGATCTGGGTGAAAACTTCTTGATGTCTAACTTGGTCTTAGACCCCTCCTCCATCTGACATTCCTTGGTGAGTCACTCTGGTTCAACAGAGGGTTTTTCCCAGTTTCCCCTGGGGAGGCTGAAGGGCAGCTAACTCCTGTGAGCGGGGCTTTTGCTATTCCTGCCCAGTAATGTTTTCCCTGTGTGTGCAATCTGCTGGGTTTTTTTTCTATAGCAACTGACAGAAACATATGTGAGGCGGAGAAAATACCACATGGGGAACAGTCAGAGGGACACTCAGTGGGCATTACAGGGGGGTTATAGCTAATAGTAAGTATAATGTGATTAGGGGGATTTTATAAGTCTTAACTTTAGTGGATTGTCCATCTGTTGGATTGATCATCTTCTGGTAGGGTCCTCCAGTTTTGGAGCAGGAGCTGGCTTGACATGAGTCCAGTGTATCCACGCAGATTTCCTGGCAACCTTAGCAGCAGTGGGAGTTGTTAGAATTGTGGTCCAGGGTCCAGTCCATTGGGGTTCCAAGGATGAGGTTGGCAGTTGCTAAGTGTATATTAAAACTCTGCGCTGGAAGGAATGTAGGTCCTTTTGGACCCTTGGATTGGGTGTGTAGGGTTCCCCCCAAACCTGACAAGTGTCCTTTTGTAGTTGATGTAACACCTGTAGGGAACTGAGAAGATGATCGCTAGCCATGGAATGAATTATGGATGTGTCCAGCTTAGGTAACAGGGTTGGGGGTCTTCTGAACATGATTTCAAAGGGGGTAATCCCTTTTTTATAGGGGGTGCAGCATACCTGAAGGAGGGCAAGGGAAGGAGGTCTACCTATGTTTCGCCAGTCTCCAGAATTAATTTAGTTATTGTTTCCTTTCAGTTCCTGTTCATCCTTCCTACCTGACCTGAACTTTGCAGCCTATAAGCACAATGTTGTTTCCAATTAATCCCTAGAGCACTGGACAAGGATTGGGTTATTTTTGGCGTGACGGCGGGGCCATTGTCAGACTCTATGGATAGTGGGAGGCCAAATCTGGGAATGATTTCCTGAAGTAGTTTTTTACTGTAATTTGAGCTGTTTCTATCTTGGTAGGAAATGCCTTAGTCCATCCTGAGTGCATATCTACAAAAACAAGCAAATACTATATCCATACCTGCTGGGTTTTACCTCAGTAAAGTCCACTTCCCAATGTTCTCCTGGAGTTAATCCTCAGTGTCTGGGCTTGTGAGATGAACCTGTAATTCTTTTAGCATTTGCCTGAACACAGGATGGGCACCATGAAACAGTGGACTGTGTTAGGCGCTGCATTCCTGGGAAATAGCATCTTCTTCGGAGTAAATCTGTTAGCTTTGATTCACCCAGGTGGGTCCCTTGATGTAAATGATGAATTAAAGTTTGGCCAATGTCCTCTGGCAAGTATAATCTGCCATCTGTCAGAGTAGCCCATCCTTTTGAGTTTTTTTGTGCCTGAAGTTGCTTGATTTTTATATTGTCCTGTTCTGAGTAGGCAGGCTCTGAAGGTAGAATGTGCTCAGGGAGAGCTGGGAGAATGGTTAAAGGCCCCACTGGTCTTAGAGCAATCTCTTTGGTGTTTTGGTCTGCAAAATTATTTCCTCGTGTTTCTGTAGTTTCTCCCTTTTGATGGGCCTTGCAATGTATGATAGTGACTTGCTTTTGTAGCCAGATAGCCTCCAGCAAGGCCAGGATCTCTGGAACATTTTTGACAGTCTTTCCTCCTGAGGTTAATAAACCTCTTTCTTTATAGATGGCCCCGTGTACATGAGCAGTAGCAAAGGCGTATCAACTGTCTGTGTAGATGTTAACAGTTTTGCCCTTACTAAATCTTAAGGCCTGGGTTAGAGCAATTAATTCTGCTTTTTGGGCTGAGGTTCCATGTCCCAGGCCTCGAACCCAGGTTATCTTATTTATGGTGACCACTGCAGCTCCAGCATACCTGATGCCATCCACCATGAAGCTGCTGCCATCTGTGAAGAGTTCTTCCTCAGGATTGTCCCAGGGTGTGTCCTGCAAATCCGGTCTGGTCTCTTGGAAACTGTTTAAAATATCTAGACAGTCATGTATGGACTGGGAGGGATCATCATCAAGGAGCAAGGTGACAGGGTTTAAAGTCATGGTAGCTGAAAACTTTATTTGCTGGGGGTCCAACAATAGAGCCTGGTAGTGGGTTAGTCTAGTGCTGGTTATCCACTTGTCGGGTGGAGCCTTTAGTATTGTTTCAACCGCATGGGGGGTGGTGATTATAAGTTCTTGTCCCAATGTTAGTTTAGTAGCCTCCTTGACCAGTAGGGCAGAAGCAGCAATTGCCCTCAAGCAGTTGGGCCAGCCAGTAGTGACAGGGTCCAGGCGCTTAGACAGATAAGCCACTGGTCTCTTGCATGGTCCCAAAGTTTGGGTTAACACCCCTTTAGCTATTCCTCTTTTTCTGCCACGTACAAGTGGAAAGGTTTTTTTGAGGTCTGAGAGAGCTAGGGCTGGGGCTTGGGTTAGAAGCCCCTTTTAGATCTTGGAAAGTTTTAGCTTCCATTTTAGTCCAATTAATTTCTTCCCCTTGCCCCTTGGTTGCCTCATACAAGGGTCGGGCGATTTCAGCAAACCCTGAGATCCATAAGTGCAATACCCTGCAGCTCCAAAGAACTCACAGATTTGTCTCTTAGTGGTGGGAGGAGGGATTTGGAGGACTGCTTGAACCCTCTTTCCTGATAACCACCTTTCTCTTTTATATAACTTATACCCTAGGTAGGTTACCTCTTTAGAACACAGTTGTGCCTTTTTGGCAGACACTTGGTACCCTAGGGCTTGTAGGGCATCTAGTAAATCCCTGGTAGCTTTCTTACACTCAGAGTAGGTCCTTGCAGCCAGAAGTAGGTCATCTACATACTGGAGCAAGGTAACTTCTGGGTGTTCCTGCTTGTAACTTTGTAGGTCTTGACCAAGGGCCTCATCAAACAAAGTAGGGGAGTTTTTAAACCCCTGTGGCAATCTTGTCCAGGTCAATTGTCCTGAGTACCTGCTCTCTGGATCAGTCCATTCAAAAGCAAAAAAGGGCTGACTTTCCCCTGGAAATGGAAGCCAATGGAAGACTGAAGAAGGCAACTTTCAGGTCCAGCACCATATAGACTTGGTACCGTGGAGATAATAGGTTCAACAGAGTATACGCATTGGGTACCGTGGGGTGGAGTGCTTCTACCTGTTTGTTAACTTCTCTTAAATTCTGCACCAGATGGTAGTCATCTGTGTTGGGTTTTTGGACTGGCAGGAGGGGTGTGTTCCAGGTCGACTTACAGGGTATTAGGATTCCCTCTGCTCTTAACCTATTAATGTGTGGGGCAATTCCCAGCTGGGCCTTTTGGCTGATAGAGTACTGTTTTACCCTAATTGGAGTGGCATTGCTGGTCAACTGGACAATGACGGGAGGCCGGTGTGCAGCCACTCCAGGAGGGTTGGATTTGGCCCATACCTTGGGGAATTCTGTGAGGAAGTTTAATAAAGTCTCTTTAGTACCACAGTTGTCAAAACAGAGTCATTTAGTAGGCCCTTAGCTAGATTTTCATCTGGAATTAATTGATATTCTTCCCCCAATGGGCAGGTCAACAAGATATGGGTAGAGGAGCCAAACTTCAGATAGGCAGAGTCTGAGGAAAAAGATATGGTGGCTTGTAGTTTATGTAATAAGTCTCTTCCCAATAAGGGATACAAACAGTCTGGCATCACCAAGAAAGAGTGAGTAATGGTTCCTCTTCCTAAATCAGTAATTCTTGCCCTTGTCCAAGAACAGTGTTGAGTTTTTCCTGTGGCCCCTTGGATGGGGACTTCAGGTTTCGACAGGGGTTCCTTGGCTTGTTGCAACAGTGAATAAGTGGCTCCAGTATCCACTAGGAACTTCATAGCTTTGCCCCCCACTCATAAGTTACCGAAGGCTCTCAGGGACTCACCTGAATAGAGCCTTGGCCCCATAGTCCTCCTCTTCTAATTTTAAAACCTTTTCTGGTTTTTGTTTTTAGTCTTATGAGGGCATTCATTTTTCCAGTGTCCTTTTTCTCTGCAATAAGCACATTGGTCTTTCTCCAGTTTCTGGCTTCTAGGGAAGGGTGGCCCTGTAGTAAAGGGGTTGGGTCATGTTCTGGTAGCAGCCAGAAGGACTTTAGTCAATCTTTTAGTCTGCCTTTCCTTGGGAGGGTCTCTATTATTATAGACCCACTGGGCTTTTTCCACCAGTTCAGTTCAGACAGTACCTTTCCTTCAAACCCTTCTAACTTTTGTAACTTTTTTCTGATATCAGGGGTCAACTGGGTTACAAAGGCTTTGTTAATAGCTCTCCTATTTTCAGGGGCCTCTAGAACTATGGGGGTGTATAAATAGTATGCCTGCAGGAGATGCTCCAGGAACATGCTGGAGAACTCATTTGGGCCTTGTATAGTCTCGCTCACCTTTGAAAGGTTAGTGGGCCTCCGGGCAGCAGCGCACACTCCCCTCATCAGAGTCTGGCCAAACCAGCCTACAGCCTCCTTACCTTCATCACTCTTAGGATCCCAGTTGGGGTGGGAGGAGGGAAATACCCTTTCTAGGCAAACAGGGTCATCTGTGGGCAGTCCATTTGGTCCCAAAATGGATCTTTGGACTTCCCTCTGAATGTGCTCTTTCTTCTGAGGTGAACAGGGTCTGCAGTAGCTGTTGGCAGTCATCACAGGTGGGTTGATGGGTGAAGAAAGCAGACTCTAAAAGGGATATGAGCCCTGTGACTCATCAGAGAAAGATGGGTTCTGGTTCTTCCAATTATATAAGTCATTGGTAGTGAAAGGTACATATACCAGAAAGGGCCCTGTTGGGAAGGGGCCAATCTCAGAGGAAGAACAGGGGCTGGGACTGAACCTGTATAGGGAGTTCCAGTTCTGGTATGGGAAGGGGAAGGAAGGTCTGGGTGAGGAGGGTGGGGGGCCAAGGGGACTGGCAGAGGGGTAGGGTGGGGGGCTAGGGAGATAAGGATCTTCCTTTTCTGGGGTATCCAGAATGGGGGGTTTGTGGGGTCTTGCATCTAGTCTGGACTTTGTCACCAAAATGGCATGGCATCTCCTAGTTCCTGAACTAGAGGACACGGAATCTGAAAGGCAGCGCTTAAGCCATTTTGGCTTATTGGTTAGTACATTGATCCAAATTTGAATGTAGGGTACCTAGTCAGGATGACCTGGCCGCCCGAAGATGACCTTTTGGACCCTGAGGGAGGTAGGGAGGGTTCCCTGAGGGGGCCAACCAACCTCAAAAGTGGGCCATTCCTATTCACAAAACTTTCTTAAGTCAAACCCGTCAAATCAATTAACAGAAGCTCCATAGTCAGCAGCGCATTTTTGGAAGTCCTGAAAATTATCTAAAAAACAAGTTAGAACAGTGGGGCACACAGTTGACTGATTCTGTCCCATAGTAGACCGTCCTGGAGAGAGATGCGACACAGAAAGCAAAGCGAAGGCACAAATGGTCACGAACCAGACTGACAAGACAAATACAAGCAGACAGACAATGACCACTTGGGGAGGCCTACCAGGCCTACCAGGAATGATGTCTCACCCTGTCCTGGGACTTGGTGTAAGTGACTGCGTCCAGTCTGACTTTGTCCCCCAGAAAGCTGACTCACAGAGACAGAAAGGATATCAGGCGACTTAGTCCAAATGAGCGTCCTGAAGACGGGCCAGACACCCTGAGAGTGAGGCTGAGGCACGTCTCTCAGGGTATACACGTCTCTCCCCTATACTTTGGGTAGGCCTCCTAGGCAACCATCACAGGAGGTCAATTTAGGCGTGTGGGCTTGGAGAAATCAAATCTCGCTGGGGCCTCCAAATGTTATACCTGATGAGAATGAGATCATCCAAGCCAATCATGTAAAGCCAAAAGAAGCCTTTATTATGGCTGGCCAGCAACGACCACCCATACGCCTAAAAGCAGTGTGGAGGGGAATCACGCACTAGTTCCTTTGTTGTCAGCATTTATAGGGAAAATGATGTGTGAGTGGTGGGGGTGGTATAGTCACAGTTTCTAGTCAATGCAAGCAAGCCACGCTACAGAAACAGCGATTAGCGATTAGCTGTCTCTCTCTCCTGATGGTACATTTAGGCCTTTAGGGACTTTCCAATTTCCTTAATTTAAAGGTCACCCCTTGGTTTCCGGGAATTGTTTGCTCCATTTCTGGGACATGGTATTTGAGAATTTTATTTCTTGGGGATTGTAACAGTAGGCAAAAGAAGAATTAAGAGTAACTCTCAGATTTTGAACTTGAGCACCAAGGTAGATGGTGGTGATATTATTAAATTAGAGAAGAGAGGAAGAGGAGCAGGTCTGAGGGAGGAGCTCAAATGCTCTTTTTTAGACATATCATTATCTGAGAATACTGTTAGCTGTCTGAATGGAGAGGTGGGGCCTGTGGTCTTGAGTTCCAAAGAGAGGTCAGGATTTACCTTTTTTATTTTCTTAAAGGCAATTTTTTCACGTTTCAAAAATAAAAACTAAAATATTGTAAAATGCAGTCTTTCTTCCATGCTGTCCCCCATCTATCTTGCTCCTACCTTCCTCTCTCCCCTCTTAACTTTTTATGTATCCTCAAAGGTTTTTTAACAAAGGCCGAATGTTTTCCCTGAGAAGTGGATGACGGTATAGAATTGGGTTTGGGGGGTGAGGGTGAGAGAAGAATGGAGGAACTTTAGGTTATGAAGAGGGAAATGAGAGGGGAAGGGAGAGGGGGCAAGAAAAATGGTGGAATGAGACAGACATCATTACCCTATGTACATGTATGATTACTTGAATGGTATGAATGTACATCATGCACAACCATAGAAATGAAAATTTTTACCCCATTGTGTACAATGAATCAAAATGGAGTCTGTAAAAATTAAAAAAAAAATTTAAAAAAGGTTTTTTTAATGCTATACAATCACATACAAATACATGTTCTTGCTTTTATTATCTTCTTATGAAAAACTTCTCTCAGGTTATGGACCACATGTTTGAGTTCCTTCAGAAATTTGTATGTTGAAATCCTAACACTCAATGTGATGGTGTTAGGAGGTGAGGCTGCTGGGAGTTGCATAGTCTGAGTTGCAGAATACTGTAGACCAGGTGGCTCCAACAACAGTTTATTTCTCACAAGTCCTTTACTTGACTAGGCAGGCCTTAGGCTTCCCTCTCTGTCCCTGTTGAATCCAGCTTGAATGAGAATCCTGTTAAGTCAGTTTGGGGATAATTCCCCATCCTTGATAGCTGATTGTCTTCTTCTTGTAGTTTCACATGGTGAAGGAACAAGGAAGAGGGAGGGAAGGAGGGAGAAGGAGAGTGAAAAGGTCCATCTGCTACCAGCATGAGTATCCTCACCACACAGCGCCTCTGCTGCAGCCTTGCTGTCGACTTCCTGGCCTGAAGAATTGTGAGAAGTGGATGCCTATTGTATAAGCCACCCAGACTATGGTATTTTGTTATAATAGGTCAAACTGACAAAAACAATATATATTGTTCTGAGCTTTTTTTTTTTCTCTTTTTTTTTCTCTTAATAGTATCTCTTGAGACCTTTTTTAGTAGTGTGTGGTTTCACCATTCTTTTATTATTCAAACACCTAGCATTTGATTATGTGGCTATACCATAATTTAGTTAACCAGCTTCCTATTGACGAACAGTAGGATAGTTTCCAACTACAGTCTTTCCTTGATATCTGCAGTGAATTGGTTCCAGAACTCACGTATATCCTAATCTGCAGATCTTCAGGTTCCTTGTAAAATGGTCCAGTATTTGAATAAACCTACACATATTTTCCTGTATATTTTAAATAATCTGTATATTACTTATAATATATAATATAATATAGATGTTAAATAAATATTTGTTGTATTGTTTAGGTAACAATAAGAAGTCTGTATGTGTTCAATACAATATTTTTCCAAATATTTTTGGTTGGTAGTTGGTTGAATCCACCAACATGGAACACATAGATACAGAAGGCTGACTGTAAATGATTTCCAAGGTTCCTTTTTAGGTCCAAGATCCTTTTTTTTTGTTTGGGGGTGAAGTACAGGGGATTGAACTCAGGGGTGCTTAACCATTAAGCCACATCCCCAGCATTTGCATTTTATTTAGGGACAGAGTCTCACTAAATTGCTTAGGGCCTGGCTAAATTGATGAGGCAGGCTTTGAACTTACAATCCTCCAGTCTCAGTCTCCTGAGCTGCTGGGATTACAGGCATGGACCACCTAGGCCAGTTCTAAGATTCTTAATACTTTTTGGCAAATGATTATTCTCAGTAATATCCCTTTCTTCCACTTTCCCCCCAAATTTTTTAAAGAAAAACATTACTTATGACATTTGTTAAGGATGGTAAGGTAGTTTGTATTCAAGGTGGGGGGCATGGTGATAGATGCAGGGACCACTGCAATGGAGTCTTGCAGTAGGGAGAGAGATTGGATTCAATCCTCCTGCTGGGGTGGAGATTTATACCAATGGAGGACAAGTGGAGATTTATACCAATGGAGCAGGATAGAGGTCATGGATTGAAAATTACTCAGAGAAAACATCACGGATAAAGGGTTTCTAGCCAAACGAATTCCATAGAGATAGGATTATTGGTGGAGGGAGGCCAGAGTTATAAGACCAAGAGGGTGATCAGATACCAAGTGTGAGGGATTTTCTGTGAACTCATTAAAAGGATTATTGCTCAAATTAGAATCAACAAAAGCAGAGAGGGAAAAGGCCTTGGGCCTAATCAAGTAGAGGACTTAGAGGAGCCTGATTAAAATTTTGGTCAAAAGAGAGCATTTTCTGGGCACAGTGCTGTATACCTATAATCCCACCAACTCTGGAGGCTGGAGCAGGAGGATTGCAAGTTCAAAGCTAGCCTCAGAGACTTAGCAAGGCCCTGTGCAATTTAGTGAGATCCTGTCTTAAAATAAAAAATAAAAAGGGCTGGGGATGTGCCCAGTGGTTAAGCACTCCTGGGTTCAATCCCTGGTATGAGGGTGGGGAGCCTTTGACAGAACACATAAATTGTTTCCTGGTAATTTTAATTATTTTAACAAATTATTTCCATGATTGGTTTACAAACTCTTCAACATCTACTTCACAAATATTTTATTGAGTACCAATTACCACTATGTGTCTAACACTGTTGTATATGTTAGATGTTAGGAATGCAGCCAAGTGCAAACAGACAAAATATCCCTGTCATGGAATTTACATTTTAGTTGGGAAGATGAAATAAGACAAATAAAGTATGTGGCATGTTAGATTCTGATGAGAAGACAAAAAACAAGAAAGCTGGTGAAGGAGGTTGGGTGTGTGTGTGGGTGTGTGTGGTGTATGAGGTGTTAACATTTTAGATAGGATCACCAGAAAAGTCTTGGCTGAGAGGGACACATTTGATCAAGTTCTGAAGAAAATGAGAAGATAAATTGTTCAGATATAGAGGAGAAAGACTGTTCTGGGTAGGAGGAATCCCTCAGTTCCAAGTGGTTTTCAATGACTACACTGCTTGGTTATTGGAGAGCTCTTTATTCCCATTTGCTCAGATCTGTTTTTTCTGCTACAATTCCACTGACTTTCTGTCTTTTCTACCCACCTCCCTAGCTTCCCTCTCTGGATTCTAGGATGGCTACATTGAGTCATCTAGATGTTGTCTTTCCTACTCTTTTGGGCCTTTATTTCAATCTTCTTTTCTGGGATGCTTCACGTGTACTGTCCTTGTGTTTGTCTGATTACAGTTCTTTGTCATGCTGTCATCTTGGTCCTTGATTACTGCCAAGATATACCTTACCCCACCTCTGTAACTTTAATCCAAGACTAAGCCCATTAGGTCAAAGCGTTTTCAAAATAAAGCTAAGCTTGGTGAAGTTACTAAATTATTCCTCTTTATTAAGTAGAAATAAAGGAATGCAGACATTTCAACTACAAAAATAAACAAAAGAAGAAACAGGAAAACCAAAGCCAAAATCCAAGTCAATTACTGGCATCCAAAAACGCCCTCAAGCTTCACACTCCTTTGTCAGTGTCCCCAGGGAAGTTCCTTCTAAATTCAACAACATGGCCCTCGGCCAAAGATATCACATTGATCCAAATTGACCCTACTTGCTCAACTCTGATCTTCTAGTCTCACTTTCGCGTATCCCATTTTGTTCTCTATTAGGGCTTTGCTCAATTCCCTGATGTATGTTTAATATGACATTCTAGCTTTTTAGAAAAATTCTACCTACATTTCTCCTGTCTACTTAGTTTTTATTGGTTTCTGGTGTATGGATTTCTGGGACTTTTTTCAGTTGTTTTGCTTTAGTGTACTTGTAAGTCTTAGTTCCAGAAAAAGAAATAACCCAATCAATAAATGTGCTAAAGAACTGAACAGTCACCTCACAGAAGAAGAAATACAATCAATTGACAAACATGAAAAAATGTTCATCATCTCTACAGAAATGCAAATCAAAACTACTGTAAGATTTCATCTCACTCCAGTCAGAATGGCAATAAGTTCTGATCTTTTAATTCCCATTCCTGAGAGGATCATGAAGTAGTCCTCAAATTTGCTACTTTCACCTAATAACAGTCTGAGTGGTCTTGTTTTTCCAGCCTGGTTAGCTGTTGAGAGACCACTTTATGAAAGCATTAGAATATATGGAATGGTGCTATAGTAAAGATATCAATGCTAAGAAGTGAACAAAGTGCAAGGATTAGAAAAAGTCAACAGACTCAAAGGGTTATGATAAGTGATAAAAAATCATGTTAGGAACAATGTTAAAGTTTTATATCAAACTTGCTGCAGGGGCAAATGGCCTCTCATAGGTCCATTCAAAGATTCACTCCCATTAGGACTATTTGATAGGAAAAGAGAATGGTTAGGTAATCCTGAAGCTATGTCTCTTTGTCTATCTATCTATCTATCTATCTATCTATCTATCTATCTATCCATCCATCTATCATCTATCAATCATTTATCTATTCATCTAGTTCAAGATCACTAGACTTTTACTGTCAATCAACTAGATGTGGAGAGTACAGTTTCCTAGAACAGGTCTTCTTTCAAAATTAAAAAACTAAATATAAATTGAACATTGATGTGTATGAGGCACTTCACATGTACTATCTCATCTTGTCCATACAACAGCTGAGGGGAGATAGAATAATTCATACCAGACCATGTACCGATGTGGAAGGGTTTGAACCAGTTTTTTCTTTCTCCCTCCCTCCCTCTTTTTTCTTGTATCTACAAGTTTTGATATCAAAACAAGTAAATATTGGTCTCCATAACCCATTGAAGCCACAAGCTTCCAAAGACCTTTTTTATACTTATGAAGGTTGAGAAGGTCCTGGAGGCCAAAAAGTTATGCTTGGGGGTTATGCTTAGGCATGACTGGGCCATTTTTTGCTCTCACCTCACAAGGAAGCATTGTGAGGGAATTTCAAACACTATAAGGGATTGGCTGTGGCTTGGTTTTTGTCCATAAGTAGAGAAAGCTTGGTGATAACCTGTCAGACTCCCAGAGAGAGTGTTTGGTGATTGGTGGTTGTATCTTTTGTTAAGGTTGTTTTGTTTTTTTTGTTTGTTTGTTATTCATTTTTTAATTTCTTTTTTTAATTAATTTTTTATTTGTTCTAATTGTTTATACATGACAGTAGAATGCATTTTGACACATTGTACATAAATGGAGCATAACTTCTCCTTCCTCAGGCTGTACATGTTGCTGAGTCACACCAGAAGTGTAATCATGCATGTATATAGGGTAATACTGTCCATCTCATTCTACTGTCCTTCCTATCCCCACTGTTTGTTGTTCTTTTCTTAGTTAGCATTTTTGGTTCCTGCTTAGGACATGTAGTAAGAGTAGTCAGAATAGTGTAGTGTTGCAGGGGCCCAACTCTTGCTGTGAGATCACCTTCATGGACCATTATCAGGTCCTGAGGGACATCGGGCACAGTGGCTTTGCCCAGGTGAAACTAGTCTGCCATCTCTTAATCGGGACAGAAGTGGTGGTGAAAGTTCTGCCAAAGGTAGAGTGGAAAGGCCCATCCTATCTGAACCAGATATGATGATGGCTGTAGAAACCAAAATGTGATCCAATTAGTTTCAGGTCATTGAGACCACTGAAAATATCTATGCTGTCATGGAGCATGCAGGTGGGGACAGCTCCAGCACCACATTCAGGAGGCAGATGACATATAGGAATTGGAGGCTCCAGATGTTACTGCCATGAGAAGGGCATTGTGCACCAAGACCTGAAGGTGAAGAACATCCTGATGGATTCCAGAGGCAACATCAAACTCATCGACTTTGGCTTAAGCACCAGGTTCATAGTTGGGCAGAAGCTGAACAAGTTCTGAGGCAGTCTTCCATACTTTGTCCCTGAAGTCATCCAGTGGCAAGAATATGAGGGCCCCTGGTAATTGTCTGGAGCCTGGGCATCATTCTATATTTTATGGTCACAGAGAGATACCCATTTAGGGGGACCACCACTAAACAGCTGAAGGAGCATATCTTGCATGCAAAGTATAACATTTCCTCCTACATTTCTGCTGAAGCACAGAGCTTCATCAATCAAATACTGAGTGTGGACCACATGCAGAGGTCCATAGTAGAGCAAATCATGGGGCATCCAGGGATGAGTCAGGATAGGAATCACCCAGTCATTCTAGTGAGCCTTTCCCCAAACTCCTAGATCCCGAAATTAGACAATCATGTTTGACATGGATTATGACCCATATAATACCGGGATTCTCTGGTAAATTGAAAATACCATGAGGCAATGGCTACATAGCAGATACTTAGCAGATACAGGCTACATAGCAGATACAGGCTACATAGCAGATAACCCAGGGGGCAGAGGGCTGACTGTGGATAGAAGTGGAAGAACCACTATGACTGCCATTCAGCTTCCTGCACATGAGGACGCCCACTCCCAGCATAACCTCTCAGCATGACCCTGTGTCCCCGATACTGAGCTCCTGGAAGATCATCAGTAGGTGGGACATAGCAGACAGCAGCAAGTCCTCCCAAGGTACAGGATCAGAAAAACAAAACAAAACAAAACCCTCCACAGGGCAATCCCATGACAATAGCAAGAACTAGAAAGAAGCAAGTGACTAGGAGGATCAACAGTTGTGTTGTTGCATACCATACTGGCATTCAGAAAAAAAGTGGCTCCAAGGAAAGGAGGGCAGAAATGTGCTAGATTAAGAAACAGAGTGACTTCAGTGAAAATGGAGAGCTGAAAGAGTCAAAGCCAACGGACAGCCAGAAGACCCTGAGCTCTGTAGATCCTGACATCATGGTATGGGCATTGGCCAGGCATTCATTCAAACAGCTGCAAAGAGTGAGGTGTGCAAACTGGCTTAGGGTTCTCTGTACAGATTCTAGCTAGGAGCACATCTGGATCTACTGGGAGTCTTCTCTGCCCCGCCCTTGAGAAGATGTAGATAGGGACTTCCTTGCTTGAGTCAGTGCAGATAGAGACTTGCTCCCCTTCACCTAGCATAGGCGGACTTTCCCATGGGCCACTGTAACCTAACTCTAAGCCTAGTTCTTTCTGATTCTAGGGCCTGTGCTTCTTACACTGTACTTGGTCTTATTTGCTCATAAAACACTTGTTAAAAATGCCAATTTCCAAGCCCTTTTATTGAGATTCTTATTTGGTGGGTTTGGCACAGATTCCTGGATTTTTTCTCTTTTCTTTTTTCCTTTTTTTAAAGTCAAGATCCTTGCTTGATGTAGCAGGGAGTTGAATTTGGGAGAGTCTGCTCTATACTATCCTGCTTCTCTAATGCTAGTAAATGAAAATTAGCTTTTTTTCTATCCCTAATTTCTAGTGCTTAGGAATTCCTAAATTTCTAGCCTACAAAAGTTAAACCAAATCAAAATACATTATCTTCTTTATAATGAGAGGCAAAAGCTTTTATTCAGAAACAAAAAACTGACATCTAGTTATATAATTCTCTTTTTTTTCCACATATATTCAAGGATCTATCATGCTTGACATATGCTGCCATCCTCTTTCTTCTGTGTTCCCCACATGCACGGTCTCTAGTTTCTTGCTTCTTCATTCCTTGGCCCATTTCAGTTTGGTTTCTTCTTTATGCCTCTACAGAAGCTGTGATAACTTCCTGGTTGGATTCATATCCCTTCTTACTTAACCTGACTTTCCTATAAAGAGTCTTCATTCCATTACAGTTGATGTGAACATTGCTTAAGCATTTCATCAGGAATGCTCATTTGTTTTTTTCCCAGAAGGAGGTTGTTAATTACATCAAATAGTTCTGTCCCACACCAAGTTTGGAAAATTTTCTCTTTTGTAATGGCAGCTGAGTTTGAGAAGCAAGGGCTCATATGTGCAGTCCAAAAGAAATAGTTGAAAGCCAAAACAGATATCTGGATGAAGAGAACTTGGCCAGAAGGGAGAGTGGACCTTGGGCACAAAGGACAGTGGTGAGCTATTTGACTAAACTCTTCCAACCCCAAGAGGAGGGCAGAGGCTTAGTGTTCGTAAAATGGATGGAAGCAGAGATAAGTCTGCATAATGATCTACCTGTTGACCTTACTATATACAGTTGGAAAGTTAAAACTCTAAATTATTTTATTCTCACTTCACTTTACCCATTGTTTCAGGAGAAAATTTTAAAAGATTAACACAATCTAGAAAAACATTCTCTTGAATGACTATCTTTCTATTCCAATTTAATGATCTAACACAACCTGGAATCCTAAAATAATGCTATAGCAACTAATGATTTATAGTGTTGTAACTACTTTATCAAGCTAACTTAAATGTGACCAAAACTGAATTTCTCTCTTCCAATATAAAATGATGAACTATCCTTTATTTCAAATGTTGTTTTATTACTAGCTCTAGTTTGGCCTATAAAATAACTTTTTAATTTTTTCCTGTTATTCTATGTTTTCTCTCATCTACTTATTATCTTACCTTTTTTATCTTAGGACATTTTATTTCAGCAGATATTCCCAAAAAACTTTTGCATCATCATTAGGCCCAAATCTCATAACAATCTAATAATATATTGCAGTTATAATCTTCAATAAGTGCTTAGCTTTATTTAAGACAATGTTAGTATTTGCATGTATTTCACAAAGGGCCTATGGACCCTTCTTTCTTGATGAAAGCTTACTGTATTTTTCTTTCTTTTTTTTTGTTTTTTGGAAGCAGGGATTGAACTTAGGTGCACTCAGCCACTGAGCAAGATCCCCAGCCCTATTTTGCATTTTATTTAGAGACAGGGTCTCACTGAGTTGCTTAGGGCCTCACTAAGTTGCTGAGGCTGGCTTTGAACTCGTAATCCTCCTGCCTCAGCCTCCCGAGTTGCTGGGATTACAGGTGTGCTCCACCACGCCCGGCTAGCTTACTGTATTTTTAAAGAATTTATTTTATGTTTGATCCATTCATTTAGAGTTGTGGTTTTAATAGCTGTGTCTGGTAAATCTATAGTATTCCCATGCAAAGAAGTAATACCTTAGACGGTAAACTTGCTAGGATAGAAAAAATCCAACAAATGAGGCTTACAGGTTGTTTATTTGTTACTCCATGAATTTGAACTGGCAAACTATGGCTACTTGTTCCCATCACCTGGTACTGGGGATTGAACCAGGGGTGCTCTACATCCCCAGCCCTTTTCATTTTTTATTTTGATACATGGCCTAAGTTTCTGAGACTGGCCTCAAATTTGCCATCCTCCTGTCTCCATCTCCCAAGTGCCTGGGATTACAAGTATGTGCCACCATGCCTGGCTATTGCTACTCATTTTTTAAAGAGTATGACTTAGATGACAGTGAACAAAGATTTTAATTTAGGCTCCAGTGTTTCTCTATTTTCCTGATTGTTGGATAGTTTGTTGTTACCACCGTTACACCGGATTTAGGGCCAAGTAGAAGCTGTAACCAGAGTTTCATGCATGGAGTCCACCATCCTTTTCACTATAGAACGCTGTCATGATTTATGAAAAAATATATCATTTAATGACATTAGGGTAGATATGTATTTTTCATAAGGCAACATGCAGAAGGGAGCAATATTACATTTCAAATACTTTGTTGCTGTCAGAGCTCATGCAACAGGGTGCCTAATACATATGCACTGCTTTGGTCATAAATTATATTGTCACATGACTTATACATAAAACCACTTTATGATTAGGCCTTGTCAGTGCTCTGTCCTTACCTGGCATGGATTATTCCTTCTCTACATTTCTTCCAGGTACACTTCCCTTGCTATGGCTCCTGACCTAAATATTACTCCTTGGTGTGGTTTTCCCAGGCTATCCTATTTGAAACCACAACTCTGGTCCAATGCTCTCCATCCACTTTTTTCCTTTTTTATTTGTTGTTTTTTGTTTCCCTAAACAAAATATAAACTCCGTAAAGCCAGGTACTTTTATCTGTTTTATTGTTGGTTTGGTTAAGAACAGAGCTTGGCACACAGTAGAGGCTAAGTAATTCTTTTTTTTAAAAAATATATTTTATAGTTGTAGGCAGACACAATATCTTTATTTTATTTTTATGTAGTGCTGAGGACAGAACCCAGGACCTCATGCATGCTAGGTGAGTACTCCACCACTGAGCCACAACCCCAGCCCAAGGCTAAATAATTCTTGATTAAGTGATGTATAGATACATATATTTTGGTGCTTTAGTAATTACACTCTCTCATGGGGGCCAAGAAAAGACAACCACATAAGAAAATCTGCTAATCAATGTGACTGTTACTGAGGCTCCTGTGTAAATTCAATGGAAAAACAGGAGCACATTGTAGGTGCTCAAAAATTTAAAATAAATCGAATTCAGAGAAATATTGACCATTTACATTCATTTGGGCTCATTATATTCATAATTGGATAAGGATGATTTAAAAGTAATTTAAAATGTTATTTAGAAAGTGAGGTAGGCATCCTTCTTATCTGATGCTATAGTTGTTTTTGTCGCCATGAAAAAGTCTGTTGCTCAGACTTGCAGATAAGTCATTTGGATTTATTTAAAATGGTTGTGTCATGCCCTCCTTTGGTGAGGAATTCAGACAGTAGTTGTCTGCATAAAACCTTTTATAGTAAATATTGAGGTCAGCAATATAAGAACAGTGTACTTTTAGGGGTCAAAAGTTCATACAAATATTCCCAGATGTTAGACTTTCAACCACAGACAGACTTCCTGTATTTCAGGTCACAAAGACTCAAATTCATTTTAATCTGGCTGTAGACACATTCTGTACAAGTTTTTATCTAAATATATATAAAATATGAGCAGCTAGGGAAAAAACACCTTCAGGGTCAGTGAATCAAAAAACCTGGTTAAAGTAGAAAATCATTCAAAAGAGAATATGTACCTAAAAGACTTCATTTTAGCATAAAATATATAAAAATATTTTACAAAACTTTTGATGTGGAACAAAAGCTTTTATCAAGAATTAAGTCATCTGCTAATGTTGTGAAACTTTTGAGCTTGGAAATTTAGAATTCTATGACTTCTTTTCTCTATTTTGCAGTTTTCTTGTCCATGTAGTTTCAAAAATTTTTTTCTCCCAATTATCTTTTCTGAAGTTATTTCAAAGGATCTAACTTAGTTGTCTTTTACTTAACAGCACTATTTCTTTTAATAAATCATTTTGTATAATTTTTAATTAAATTATATATTTAATACAAGCACACTTGATGTAAGTAGTTCAGGATCAGATGATCTGCCCTTGGAAAATAAATACCTCACCTAGTGGGAGCCAGGGAGTGGAAGCACACACACCTCAGTTTACTTGCTTGGTTCTGAGGCTTCCTCTTGTTCTAGGAGTCTGTGTTTGAAAGCAGGAATAGAGAGCCTTTGCCAGACAGCTATGTGAGGAACAGTTTAATGAGCCTCCACTTTGCTAAGTTTTTATTTGAGCGACAAGAGGAATAAAAGGAATAGTATTTTAGTGTGAATTATCCATATTGTCTATTAACATTAACCAAGTTCTTCAGGTAATTATTCTTTCTTCATGTAATAGTACTGATACAAATTGACCTAGTAATAGAGATCACTTTTGTTTGTGAAATGATTTGGTTCAAATTATTTCATATGCAACTGAAAAATATTTACACATGAATTTAAATGCCCAGTCTATCACAAGAGGGCACTCATGCCCCATTCTTTAAAGAAAGTGCCGTTTCAGGCATTGAATCTAGAGGAATTATCTCTGCAATAAAATTTAGACCTACAAATTTACTTTCAAGTTCAGTAAACTCTGTATTATCTGACAGAACTGGGGATTGATGGTTCTATTTATACAAATACAGAAATTCTTAATGCATTAATAGTATAAAAGGATTTCATGGACAGAATATACAAATATGCAAAAATTACTATGTTAGACAATATTTTTGATGAGTCATGCTAAGGTATTCATTAATTTTAAATGCAATTATTTTATTTATTGTGGAATTATCATAATAAGGTTTATGATCATTTATCACACAGTCAACCTTATTAGAAAACTATTCTTCACAGTTTCAGTTCTTTGGACAAGCGTTTACTGTATTTCGGTATTGTATCAGTTCATTTAAAATTGTAGTTTTTAATGTTTGTAGTTTGTATTAGTTATTTATTGCTGTCTAAAAATTATTCCAAATTTTAATGGATTAAAATAACAATAATTTATTATTTTATAATTTCTCAGGGTCAGGAATCCTAGAGTGGTTTAGTAGAGTGTCTCTGGCTTTATGTCTCTCACAAGGTGGCAGTCAAGCTCTTGGCTGGGGTTGCATGATATCCAGGCTGTATTTGGGCTGATTAATCTGCTTCCAAACTCACCCACACGGCCATTTTCATAGGGCAGCCTGGCAAAACTACAGTTGGCTTCCACCAGACCACGTAGTCCAAGAGGAGCAAGAGAAAGTGATTAAGATGGAGGCCACAGTCTTTTTATAAGCTGTTTTCCAAAATGACACCCCACTACTTCTGCCATCTTTTATTTTTTTTAGAAATGAGGCATTAATGGGATGGCATCAAATTAAACATCCTGAACAGCAAAGGAAACAAGAATGTGAGGAGAGATTCTACAGAATGGGAGAAAATCTTTGCTAGCCACTCTCTGACAGAGGATTAATATCCACAATACATAAAGAACTTATAAAACTTTATATAAAAAATTCCAATAACCCAATTAATAAATGGGCAAACAGATTAAACAGACTTTTCTCAAAAGAAGAAATACAAATGTCCAACAAATACATGAAAAAAATGTTCAATGTCATTAGCAATTAGGGAGATGCAAATCAAAACTACACTGAGATTTTGTCTCATTCCTATCAGAATGGCAGCCATCAAGAATATAGACCAATAATAAATGCTGGAGAGGATGTGAAGAAAAAGGAACACTTGCACTGTTGGGATTGTAAATTAGTGCAACCACTATGGAAATCAGTATGGAGGTTCTTCAAAAGACAAGGAAAGGAGCACCATGTGACCTAGATATACCATTCTGTTATTTATCCTAAACAATTAAAGCCATCATACTATAGTGATACATACATACCCATGTTTATAGCAGCACAATTCACAATAACCACACTATGGAACCTGCCTATGTGTCCATCAATGGATGAGTGAATAAAAAAATGTGGTAAACACACACAATGAAGTTTTATTCAGCATAAAGAAAAATGGAATTATGTAATTTGCAGGCAAATGGTTGGAACTTGAGAATATTATATTAAGTGAAATAAACCAAACTTAGAAAGTCAAAGTCACGATTTCTCTCATATGTGGAAGCTAGAGAGGAAAAAGGAAAAAAAAGGTGGGGGATGGATCTCATGAAAATTGAAGGCAGATCAGTTGAGTAGAGGAAAGGGACCCAGGCAGTAGAGGCAGTAAAGGGAGGGAGAAGGGAAATACTGGGAAATGATACTGGCTAAATTGTTTTGTTACATTGTATGCATGTATACATATGTAACAAAAATCCAACCATTATGTAGAATTATAATGTGCCAATAAAATATACAGGAAAAAAAAGACACATACACTCAAAAAATAAAGAAAAGAAAAAAGAAGAAAAAACCAAGTCAATAAGTTCACCTATACTGAAGGAGAGGGGGATTACAATAGAGTGTGAATACCAGGAGATGGGGATCACTGGGAACTAACCCAGAAGCTGCTTGCTGTTACACAGCTGGATAAAAACAGGACCTTGTAAAGACAGAAATTCTAGATAGAATCAAGATCATTACTTTGCCAGTAAATGAATTTGAACACAATAGAGTTGTAGTACTCAATATTTTAACCAGAAGAAGATTAAAACAAGTATTTGAATTTGAACTCAACCTATTCCTTATTTCCTTGTTAATGAGAGACTGTGTCTGGCAAAAACAAAGTGGGGGAATTATTTAAAAAATTACTAGGATGTGAAAGAAAACAGACTAAAATGTTGACAACTAAAGGTTGACAAGACCAAGGGGACTAGGCGGCCGCGCTCTAACTGCTTTCTGAGACCGTGTTGTCTGGGCAGGGCCAACCCTGGGCTGTGAGATTAATATGCAAAAGTCAAATCACCCGTTGTGCTTCCGGAGGAAACCCAGGTAAGGACTTGTTAGCTCCGCAGATGAGCCAGAGGTGAGCAGGAGTGGGAGCAGGGGGAGACAGGAGAGAGGAGCAGCTGTAAAGGGCTCCGGATTGACAGTTAATCCTGAGGACTCAAAACCTATTACGTAATGGCACAAGGACATAAATCTCCCCAACCTTTGTGTGGGTGGCATTATGGGAAAAAATTCATCTTAGGTTCACGTCCTCCACATTACAGAAAGACGCCTAGCATTCGCTTCCATAGAATTGAGGGGCCCACATCATGATCCCAAGTCACTTTTGTGCCTCAATCTGCTCTGAGGGTCCAATCGACGCTTTTATGGCCTTCTGATGGCAGTGCTAGTCCAGAAAGGGCAAGATGACCCAAGCACGCAGACGCATACCCTTGGTATTTACGCAGAGCAGGACGATGACCTCCGCCAAGCAGGCAGCTACAGCGCAAGGTCGCAGGTCCAAAGAGGCCTGATTGCCTGCCCTTCGCTACTGCTGCAAACACCGGGATCCTAACAAAAGCCCAAAGCCTGATCATTTCAGTGCAGTTTAGTCCCTAGAGGATCTGCTCACCCCTCTTTCCAGGGTGTTTCTCTCCCCTTTCCCTCACCTTGCAATAAAACCTGCTGTAATTACCATCCCTGCCCTGGTGTGCTTCTGTTTCTGCACTGAGATAACGGTCATAATATTAGACATTACACCCGGAGGAGGACCGAGAAACCATCGCAACCAAGAAACGATCACAACCGTCCACAGTCAACTCTCAATATCTGGTAACAAACCCTCTCCATTTTTTTTGAGAAAAAGGCAAGAATGTTTGAGGATCACTCACTAGATTCTGTGTTTTTCTTTCCAGACTCTTCTTGCAGAGTGATTCTCTTGTCATTTGTTTACTGCAAAAAGAATGGATGGGTTTTGCTAGTTTTGTGGTGCTTTGATACTTAAAGTGGGGAATTAGTTTCAAGATAACCTTGTAATTTCCCTGAATATAGAGTAAATCATGTCCCTTGACCTTCTTACTTTACTATTTGTTTATTTAAAAAAGTCTGTTTTATTTATTTTTAAAATAGATGATATGCTGACATAGGACAGAATTAAAAAATTAAAAAAATGGAATCTAAAGATCTCCTTCCCATTCCTCTCTCTCATTTCCTCAGTCTTCCCAGTTACTCATGTTTAGGATATCCTTCTTGAACTATTTATTATATGCACACTTAAAAATTCTTTATATTGATATATCTTGACCTTCTTACCATATCAGTACATAAAGTGCCTCCTCATTCTTAACTAATGCACAATATTTCATTGAGTGGATGTACAATAATTTATTCTGCTCTCTGTCAATAGATTTTAGGTTCCTAATTCTTTGCTTCTTAAGAATTTTACAATAGACATGCTCATAAATTTTGTTTCTTTTAAAAAATAATTAAATATTATTAGTCTAATTCAAAAAGCACATCAAAGGATATTATAGTATATACGGGTCATTATAGCCTTTTTCTTCTTCTTTTTTGGCACTGGGACTTGAACCCAGGCTCACTCACGCTAGGTAAGGGCTGTACACTGAATTAAATCCCCAGTCTTCCTAAAGGTCCTTATAATATTGATTATCAAAGTACAGTATTATAGATATGGGAAACATTATGATATGTAAACATTAACCTGAGCTTTCAGTGACCTTAAGATATAACTTAGTTGACATTTCTCTCACTGTTTTATTTTGAAAAATATCAGTCATATAAAAAAGTTGAAAAAATATTATAAATATCCATGTACCTACCACCTAGATTCACAGTTTATTAATATTTTGCCACATTTTCCTTTTTCAAATCCACAGAAAATCTCCACAGATCAACTTGTGTACATGTACCTTATCACACTTTCCCATAACAACAATAAACTAGTTAAAATGCAGAGGGAGAGAAAGTTTCAGCAAGTTTCTACTTGTTCTTATTCTGGAAATATATATATATATATATATATATATACACACACACACACACACATTGTTAATGTGTGTAATACACACACACACACACATTAACATGTATGTGTATATGTATATTATTTCCCCTCCGTCTCCTACCAGGAATTGAACCCAGGGTCCCTTAACCACTTAAGCACTAAGCCACATCCCCAGCCCTTTTTATTTTTTATTTTGAGACTTGGCCTCCCTAAGTTACTGAGGCTGGTCTTGAACTTGCAATCCTCCTGCCTCAGCCTCCCTAATTGTAGGGATTACAGGTGCATGCCATCACAATGGCTATCTTTTAATATTCTAAATAGGGCATTGAAACTTCTTGATGCCTCATTGTCATACTTTTAAAACTTCCTAAATTACCTAGATTTTTACATAACAGGGAGAGGACAAACCTCATCTTTCCTAATGGACAGAATCATTCACATGGAAGGGCCATTAACCAGCCCCACTAAGGGCACCTTCATACCCTGGTAGAAGGATTCAAAACTGATTAGTTGGGTGTAAAAAAATCAATAGGAAATGCATTATGCAAATATGAAACATCCTAGGTTTCCCTGCCTGGTAGAGATAAAGTCAGATTCTTGGCAGAGATGAGAGGAGGGTGGAAACAGATCAGAGATTCACTTGAATCATGTTTTGATATTAGTCCTCTTTGTCATTAACATCAGGTCTCTGTAACTACAAATTGCTAATATGCCAGAGATATGACTCATACATATGTGTATACACACACACACACACACACACACAATAGGCAATGTATGAAGCAGAGTTTAATTATAAACTGAATAGAATCAGTATTTTGTGGAAAATTATATAGTTTATTGAAGTTCCTATGGATTCATGAGAATGTATTTTTATTTGAAGATCATTTGAAAATGAAAAATAAAGGGCTTGGGTTATGGCTCAGTGGTAGAGCACTTGCCTAGAATGTGTGAGGCATTGGGTTCAAACCTCAGCATCACATTAAATAAATAAATAAATAAAAGGTATGTGTTCATCCATAACTAAAAAGAATTTAAAAAATAAAATCTAGATTATCTTTCCTGATTGATTTTGAACAGTTTCATTTTGTAACGTTAGAGTAAGACTGGAGTGATTTGTGGTGGTTTTGTAATGCATTGAGTAGGTTGAACTACATTTCCCAACATTTCCTTTCCTATTTCTGGTTAGGGTAGGCCACAGGAGAGGTTTTGTGCAAGATCAGTTGGGTGGAAGTGAAGCAGTAAACATTTTGTGGCTCACACACATTACTGCTTATTTGCTATTTACTAATTCACATTATTGATGTGAGGTATCACCCCAGCCTGCCCTACTTCACCCTTTCTCTTTGTACTTCAGTTTCTCTGACTCCTGGGTCAGGTATGTGTTTAGTTCTGACTAAAAGTTCTAATTCTATAGGACACCTATGCCACCAGTGCCAGAGGCAGCAAGAAGAGACGTGGGTTTCAGTTGGTCCTTTTGGGGAGCTTACTTATGCTTGTGAGTTCCAGTTTGCTCTTGCTCCTCCACTGTACATTCTTTCTCTTTCTGACTTCTCACTCTGTGGGCCTTCAGCTCCAGGATCAGATTTGCAGACATCAGCCTTACAGAGACTGCTTACACAATCCCTGTACCAAATCCCTTCACATAAGTGGTTCTTGATGGAGGATGACTTTGTCTCCAGGACTGTTTGGCAATTTTGGAGACATTTTTGACTATCATGATGAGGCGCAGGATGGAGAGGTGCATGGGGAGTACGTATAAGGGTTGCTACCGACATCTAGTGGACAGAGATTAGTTGTATGGCTAAAATCCTACATTGTACAGGCAACACCTTTCCCCCAACACAGAATTATCTGGTCCAGAATGTAATTTCAGAGGTTTCGAAACCCACAGGGTTTTCGGTTGGATAATTCCTTGTTTAAGGGAAGGAAGGGAGGGGATGTGTTACTTTTTCTGGGTGAATTCTGATTTATACTAACATTTTTAAACATAAAAAATATTTTACCAATTTCCTCCTTGTCAGCAAAATTATATTTGTATCAAAGACCAAAAAGATGAAAACTTTTGATGAACACACATAACTATCAATTTGTGACATGTGCAACTATAGAGTATGCTCAGATCATAACCTTTGGCAAAACAACATACTATATTGTAAAACAATCACAAAAGTTCTCTATCAAAGTCTTCTTAAAATTAATAGATCATTTTTCATAGCAGTTTTAGGTTCATGGAAAAATTGAGCTGACCACATAGAGTTCCCATATTTCTCCATCCCCTCCCCCTCCCCCAGTCTCTTTCCCTGCCCCAATTACCACTATGTTAACATCTTCCATCCGTGTGCTACATTTGTTGCAATTGGCAAGCCAATATTGATGCATTATTAATCAAAGTTCATAATTTGTATTAGGATTCACTCTTTGTATTAGTTGTTCAGGCTTCCATAACAAAATGCCAAAGATTGGATGATTTAAATAAGGATAATTTTTCATAGCTCTGGAGGCGAGAAGTCCCAGATCAAGGTTTGGCAGGGTAGGTTTCTTGAGGATAGAGGTGTGGAGGGGGAGTTGAGGGAGTGGGTGTGGGGAAGAGAGTGAAAGTGTGTTCTAATGTCTTTTCCTATAAGAACAATAAGGTCTTTAATCCCTACTGTATCAAAGCCTACCTTTATGACCTCATTTAATCTAATTATCTCCTTAAAGGCTTTACTTTCAAATAGTTGCACTGAGGGTTAGGCCTTTGCTGTGGTCTGAATGCATTTCCCAAAGATTTATGTACTGGAAATTTAACTTCTAAATTCAAGTATTAGTGGTACTTGGAAGTGGTAATTAGAATTAGATGAGGTCATGAGGGTGGGACCCCCATGATGTTATTAGTGGCTTTATGAAAACAAAGAGAGTTCAAGGTAGCATCTTGCTGAGTTTCATCATGTGATGCCCTTTGCCATGTTATGATTCAGCAGCAAGGTCCTCATCAGATGTTAAGCTGATGCTAGTATCATGCTCTTGGACTTCCCAGTCTCCAGAACCATGAGCTAAATAGACTTCTTTCCTTTATAAGTTATCCATTTTGTGGTATTTTGTTATAGTAACAGAAAACTACTAGGATAGACCTCATGTTGAATTCAATCCATAGCATTGTTGTATGGTTCTGTGAGTTTTGACAAATGACTAATATTATGTTTCCACTGTTATAATATCATTCAGAATAGTTTCAATGAAAAACTGTGCTTCGCCTATTCATCCCTTCCCCTCAATTTTTTTTAACAATCACTGATCTTTTTACTCTCAAAATAGGAAGAGCTGAGACCTTAACAACATTGAGTGTTCCTAAGCATGAAAATTGGACAGATCTCCATTTATTTAGATGTTCCTTGACTTCATTCATCAGAATTTTTTGTTCTTCTCATGTGGATGTTGTACATATTTTGTTAGATTTATACTTGAGCATTTCTTTTTTGGTGCAAATATAAATGATGTTTTTTTAAAAAATTTCAAATTCTAGTTTTTCATTGTACATGTATAATAAAACAATGACTTCTGTTAGTTTTTCTTTAGGATAGGCAATTGTTAAGAAGAATGTAGTACTCTGGACTTTTCTCCTCCCTCTGTCAGGAAAATACCTTCAGTGCTCCAGGCGGTAGTTTGCCTAGTGATCTCAATTTTCTGGTGAATCTAAGCAGAGTTTTTGATTTTCAGTTTGAATTCCAGAGTGTCAAAATTCAGTTAATTTTCAGTTGTTAAGTTCTTTTCTAGATGTGAGGATTGGAGTTACAGTTTCCATGCTATCTACATGTTAGATTAAAAACCAGAAGACTTACTCTCCTTTTTTAGATTTAAGAATTTTTTTCTTGTTGTTTTATAATTATGCATGATAGTAGGCTTCAAAGTATTGGTCAACATGCAATCTAGCACTCATACTCCTAGGTACTTATCCAGAATTCTATCTAGTAGAAGTCATGTAATATGTAGCCTTTCAGACTGCATTTTTTTTCACTTGGCAACATGCATTTAAATTTCCTCCATGCCTTTTATGGTTTTATAACTCATTTCTTTTATATTGCTCAGTAGTATTCCATTATGTGAATGCACCACAGTTTTCTTATTCATTCATTTGTTGAAGGGTGTTGTGGTTGCTTTTAAGTTTTGGAAGTCATGATTAAAACTGCTATAGGGCTGGGGATATAGCTCAGTTCGTAGAGTGCTTGCCTCAAAAGCACAAGGCCCTGGGTTCAATCCCCAGCACCACACACACACAAAACCCCCCCCAAAAAAACAAAAACAAAAAAACTGCTATAAACATTTATGCGCAGTTTTTTTGGTATGTACATGCAGAATAATATTAATAATAATATTAAGATAATATGAAAAAGATGAGAAAATTGTCTCAATGAAGAAAAAGTGTGTTATGAAGGTCAGGGGGCTGCACCCAAGAGACCAAACTACAGAACTCCTGAAACTCATATTTTTCTCAGAATGCTGAAACTCAAGATTGAACCCTGAATGTCTGAAATCTGTGGTGGCAAGATCTTATTTAGCTTGGCACCCCAAACACATGGAAAGGTAGTAAGTATTTGCTAAAGAAATGTATAATTCCAGAGATCCAATGCTTCTAGACTCCAATGTTTCTGTGCTCCTGCCTGCCTTTTCCACAGCGCTTTGGTCCAGATCCCAAGATCAGTTTTCTGCTGATTTTGTCAATTTTCCTTTTGTTTGATTTGTCTGGAGATCTGTCCTGAATCCCTGCTCAACTGACTGTTTCTAACTTGGAAGATCCTAGCTCCAGTTAGCTCCTCCTTATCTTTATCCTTAGAGGCCCTCCAGAGTACTTAAATATCACAGATAAACTGTACAGAGCCTGATCTGGGATGGGTATCATGTAATGCTAGCATCTCCTACTACCAAAGCTTTGTCTACTTCCTTGGCTTTTAAATGCCCCTGGGTTCTAGTCCACTGGCCTGAACAATCCAGTTCCAGTGTTTCCAGTGGAAGTGACACTGGCCTAACAATCCAGTTCCAGTGTTTCCAGTGGAAGTGACACTGTTCTGAACAATCCAGTTCCAGTGCTTCCAGTGGAAGTGACACTCCAGACCTTTGTAGAGCTCACCCGTGTAGCCAGGTCAGGTTGTGTCTCTTGTGTCTCTAGTCTTTTGTCTCCACTTCATACTTTTCTTTTTTTTTGTTAATATTAGAGCATTGTAGTTATACATAGTAATTGCATTCATTTTGCAAAATCATACATGCATGGAATTTTATTTCATCCCCTTTCCCCCTTTTTTCACCCCCCCCATTCTCCTTGCTCTACTCTATGGCTCTTCCTTTCACTCCTTATTTATTATTTTTATTTGTATTTTTTTATTTTTGGTACTAGGGATTGAACTCAGGGGCACTTGACAACTGAGCCACATCCCCAGTCTGTCTTTTTGTACTTTATTTAGAGACAGGGTCTCCCTAAGTTGCTTAGAGTCTCCTTAAGTTGCTGAGGCTGGCTTTGAACTTGGAATCCTCTGTCTCAGCCTTTTGAGCTGCTGGGAGTACAGGTGTGTGCCACTGTGCCTGGTTTATTTATTTATTTACTTATTTATTTATTTATTTTTGGGTACTGGAGATTGAACTCAGGGGCACTTGACTACTAAGTCACATCCCCAATTCTATTTTGTATTTTATTTAGAGAGGGTCTCACTGAGTTGCTTAGTGCCTCACTATTCCTGAGACTGGCTTTGAATCTGCGATCCTCCTGCCTCAGCCTCCTGAGCCGCTGGGATTACAGGCCTTTGTCACTACTTCCTTATTTATTTATTTATTTTTTGGGGGGGGACCAGGGATTGAACTCAGGGGCACTTGGCCACTGAGCCACATCCCCAGCCTAGGTTTAGCCCTATTGTGTATTTTTTTTAGAGACAGGGTCTCATTGAGTTGCTTAGTACCTTGCCCTTGTTGAGGCTGGCTTTGAACTTGTGATCCTCCTGCCTCAGCCTCTGGAGCCACTGGGATTACGGGCATGCACCACCATGCCCGGCATCCTTATTTATTTTTGATTGGTACTTTCTATATGGTCATAAAGGTGGAATTCCCTTGGGCACATTTATTTCTGCATATAACATGATTTTGTCAAATTATTTCCCTATTTTTTCCCCATTCCCATCCTCCCTCCTTCTAGTTCTCCACTTTCTTCTTGACTAATATTCCCTATAAATTTATAATATCTGATCCCCCAACCATGTTTATCTTTTTTTGCTTTAGCTTCCACAAATGAGAGAAAACATTTGACCCTTGATTTTCTGCATCTGGTTTATTTCACTTAGCATGATGTTTTCCATTTCCATTTGTTTACTGGCAAAGGTCATTTCATTCTTCTTTGTGGCTGAATAAAACTCAACTGTGAATATATACTACATTTTCTTGATTCATTTATCTACTGACAGGCATCTGAGCTGATTCCATAATTTGGCTATTGCAAATTATGCTGATACAAACATTGAAGTGATTGTATTGGTATAGTATGCTAATTTTAGTTCTTTTGGATTAATACCAAGGAGTGGGATTGCTGGTTTAAATGGTGGTTCCATTTCTAGTTTTTTGAGGACTCGCCATACTGTTTTCCAGAGTAGTTGTACTAATTTGCAGTACCACTAGCAATATATCAATGTACATGTAAATCAGCATTTATTTGTATTTTTGATGAATGCCATTCCAACTGGATTTGCCATGCTGACTGGAGTGAGATGGTGAGATGAACCTTATTGAATTTTGATTTGCATTTCTCTGATTGCTAGAGATGTGGAACACATTTTTTATATATTTGTTGACCATTTGTGTTTTTAATTTTGAGAAATGTCTGTTTAGTTGTTTTGCTCATTTGTTGATTGGATTATTTGTTTTTTTGGCATTGCATTTTTGAGTTCTTTATATGTCATGGATATTAATCCCATCAGAAGAGTAGCTGGTAAAGATTTTTTTCCCATTCTGTAGACTCTCTCTTCATACTCTTAATCATTTCCTTTGCTGTGCAGAAGTTTTTTAATTTGATAGCACCCCACTTATTAATTGTTGGTTTTATTTCTTGAGTTTTAGGGGCCTTATTGAAGGAGTAGGATGGAGTGTTGACTCTATGTTTTCTTCTAGCAGTTGCAAGGTTTCTAGTGTAATTCTTAAGTCCCTATTCCATTTTGATTTGACTTTTGTGCAGAGTGAGAAATAGGGATCTAATCTCATTTTCATATAGATATTCAGTTTTTCCAGTACCATTTGTTAAAAAGGCTATTTTTTCTCCAACATATATTTTTGGCACCTCTGTCAAGTATCAGATAGTTGTAAGTATGGGGGTTTGTCTCTGTGTCTTCTATTCTATTCCATTGGTCTTCATGTCTATTTTGATGCCAACAATATGCTGTTTTTGTTACCATAGCTCCATCATAAAATTTGAGATCAGAAATTGTGATGCCCCCTGCACCACCTTTGTTCAGAATTGCTTTGGCCATTCTGGGTCTCTAGTTGGTTATTATGAAAAGGATAGTTTTCCTGATTTCTTTCTCAGCAGAATCACTGTTGGAATATAGGAAAGCTATTGACTTATGAGTGCTCCTCTTGTATCTTGCTACTTTGCTGCATTCATTTATGAGTGTTAGAAGTCTTCTGGTAGAATTTTTTGGGTCTTCTAGATATAGGATCATGTCATTAGCAAACAGAGATAGTTTGATTTCTTCATTTCCTCATTGCTTTCCTTTAATTTCCTTCTCTTTCCTGATTGCCCTGGCTAGAGTTTCAAGAACCATATTGAATAAGAGTAGGGAGAGTGGACACCTTTGTCTTGTTCCTGATTTCAGAAGGAATGATTTTAGTTTTTCTCTAGTCAGTATGATGTTGGCTTTGAGTTTGTCATATATAGCCTTTATAGTGTTGAGATAAGTTCCTTCTATCCCTAAATTCATGAGTGTTTTCATGAATGATTGCTGGATTTTTTTCCCCATAGCTTTACTGAGGTAAAATTGAAGTACAACAAAATGCACATAGTTGAAGTATGAAGTTTGATCATTTTGACATGTATATAACCAATACGATCTATACAAAAAGCATTCCCATCACTTTTTAAAAATTTGAAATCATGCAGACTGTGTTTCCTATATGATTTATTACTTTAGAATTCAATCACCTTAATAGGTATAGGACTTCACCCCCACATGTCAACTATTCCAAAATTAAATGGCACTCTTATAAATATCTCAGTGATCAAGAAAGAAAACACAAAGTAAATAAAAAGTGCTTTGAATAAAGTGATAATAAAATCTTAAAATATCAGAATCTCTGGGATGAAACAGTACTCAAATGAACATTTATAACAAAGTACTTGTGTCAGAAAAAAGCTAAAATAACAATCAAATTATTTTCAAATTATGTAGTAGGAAGGAAAAATGTAGGAGCAGAAATACATGAAATAGAGAAGAAATATAGCTAAAATTTGATAAAAATAAGTCTAATTGTTTTTATTAGACCCAATTGTCCCATTGTTTGGGACATAAATATTTATGATTGTTATGTCTTATTGATGTAAAATTAAAAAAAAAACAAGAACACAAAAATTAATATCAATGGAAGCTATCAAAATAACCCTATGGATGCTAAAAATATATTAAGGTAATTTAACCATTGTATACCAACATATATGATAGTTTACATAACATGGTGTTATGGTAAGGATGTAAGGTATCTCCCAAAAGCTCACATGTGAAACAATGCAAGAAGGTTCAGAGAAAAAATGACTGGGTTGTAAGAGTTTTAACCCAATCAGTGAATAAATCCCTGATGGGATTAATTGAAGTGGTAGGGTGTGGCCAGAGGAGGTGGGAATTGGGGCCTGGCTATGGGATTATGTTTTGTATCTGGAGAGTGGAGTCTCTCTCTCTCTCTGCTTCCTGATGATTCGAGCTGCTTCCTCTGCCATGCTTTTCTGCCATGCTGCTCTGCCTCACCTTGAGCCATGAGGAACAGAGCTGACCTTCTATAAACTAAGACCTCTGAAACCATGAGCCCTTAAATAAACCTTTCCTCCTCTATAATTGTGCTGGTCAGATTATTTAGTCACAGCAGCAAAAAAACTGACTAAGACACCTGCTCTATATTAGAGAAGGATCCGTGTGTTGCTGAGAAGAATATGTATTCAGTCATTGATGGATGGAATAAATATTCTATATATGTCTGCTAAATTGAAATTATCAATTTTATTTTTTACTTCTATAGCTTCTTTATTTAGTTTTTGTTTGAAGGATCTAGTCCAGTGGTGAAAGAAGCATGTTAAAGTTACCCAATATTATTGTGTTGTAGTCCATTTGATTCTTGAAATTGAGAAGGGTTTGTTTGATGTACATAGATGCTCCATTGTTTGGGACATAAATATTTATGATTGATATGTCTTGTTGATGTGAAATTCCTTTAAGCAATATGAAATGTCCTTCTTTGTCTCTTCTGATTAACTCTGGCTTAAAGTCCACTTTATCTGTTGTGAGGATAGAAACCCCTGCTTGTCTACATGATCCATGTGACTGATATGTTTCTTCCCATCTTTTCACCTTCAGTTTGTGGCTGTCTTTGCCCATGAGGTGAGTCCCTTGAAAACAGCATATTTTTGGGTCTTTTTAAAAAAATCCAGTCTGTCAATCTGTGTCTTTTGATTGATGAGTTTAGGCCATTAATGTTCAAGGTTGTTATTGAGGTATGATTTGTATTCCCATTCATTTGGGTTTATTTCTAATTTTTAATTTGAATTGGTTTCTCCTTTGATTGACCAGTCCTTTAGTGTACTTCCTCCCGTTGCTGGTTTTCACTTTTTTTTTTCCCATTTCATCTTCATGGAATATTTCGTTGAGAATGTTCTGCAGTGCAGGCTTTCTAGTTGTGAATTCTTTTAACTTTTGTTTATCATTGTTTATTAAGCTTCAAATCTGAAGCCTGTAAGCCTCTTGTAGTTTATTTTCCATTTCATTCTTTAGGTTTGGGAAATTTTCTGACATTACTTCACTGAAAAGATTGTGCATTCTTTTGTTTTTGTCTCTGCACCTTCATCTATTCCAATAAATTTAAAATTTGGTCTTTTCATGTTATCCCATAATTCTTTGAAAGTTCTTGAAAGTTCTGTTCATGTTTTCTTAACATCTTCTCTCTGTGGGCATCTGTCTTTTCAAGATTATATCTTTCATTGCCTGAGGTTGTGTCTTCCAAGTGGTCTAGTCTGTTGGTGATGCTTTCTATTGAATTTTTAATTTGGTTTATTATTTCCTTCCTTTCAAGGATTTCTGCTTTTTTCTTTTCTCAGGATCTCTGCCTCCTTAAAAATAAATAAATAAATAAATAAATAAATAAATAAATACTACCTGTATTTGCTCTCTTACATCATCCTTTAATTTGCAGATTAGTTTAATATGTACATTCTAAACCCCTTCTCTGACATTTCTTCCACTGTGATGAGGATGGATTCTATTATTGGAGTATATTGTTTGGTTGGGGTGATTTGTTCCCTTGCTTTTTCATGTTTATATGTGTGTGTGTGTGTGTGTGTGTGTGTGTGTGTCTACATATCTAACCATATGGATCTGAGACATTAGAGTTTCTACCCTGTGATCTTATAATGTCCCTGAAGGTTTTCAATATCTCACTGTTCAGGGGGAGACAAATAATAAAAAAACCAATGAAAACAATACACAGCATTAAACCAAATAGTTCCTACTCTGACATCTACAATGTTAATTATCACAATAAACAGAAATGATATGACCTGTTATTGCCTACAATAAAAACAGCAAGTTTGCAAAAAGGTTTGTAATTTCAAATGATGGACAGGGAGAGAGTAGAAGTGATATAATATGTGATGATTATGAAGGAGAAAGAGAGAAGAAAATGTAAAAAATTAAAGGAAGCATGAAAGAACAATTGAGATTGGCTGTTGGAAGTAAAGAGATAATCAAGAGGAACAGGTAGGAGAAAAATATATATAACATAAAAATTAAAAAAAATTAAATATGAAAAAATAATTATACAAAACAAAACTAAAATATCAAACATCCTAGTTCACAAAAAAACTAATCCAGGAAAATCAACTGGCTTTAAAAATAATAGAAATGAGAAAAAAATATGAAGTATAAGTGTCCGTGTACCATTAAGGTCACAATTAAACAGAGAAAAAGAATTTAAAGAATCTTGCTGAAATGTTAAGGAATTATTCCCATTGGAGTTCAAAAGATTCTCAGTTTCTTTCCTCAGCAGTTTTAGGTGGAGTCATCTGCAGCAATGTGCTCCACCCTGCTGGAGTGAGAGAGGCAATCCTGTAGGTCAAGTTCCTGGAGGCAAGGTTTAGGCTTAGGTGGGCTCCAGGCTCTTTAATGAATGCCAGTCGGTATTGAGATTTTAAATCAGTGCACCTCCAGTGCACAGTACTTGCTGGGTTCCACTTGTGTATTGGGGGACCCACTTCTCTTCCCATATGTCACCTTCAGACCCCGCACTTCCTGGTCTTGGGTTCAGTCTCCAAATGATTTCTCCTGCCCCTGCCCTTCCAAGTTCCCAGCCAGATGTGTCTCTCCCAGCCAGTCCTGCAAGCAGACAGATTGGAGGGGCAGGGGTAGAGCCAGGTGGGTTTCCACAACCAGTTGTCCCCTTTTAAACTTCTATGTTTGATGTTTCTCCTGGTCACTTACGCACACTCTATGTCATGCAGTGTGCATTTACTGGCCCTGTATTTTGGGTTTGGCAGTCCCCTCAGCTGCTGGCCCCCTTGCAGTGGCTGCAAAATGGTTCCTTCCTTTGTCCTCACATGGCTTGGAGAGATGGCAGCTTCCTTCCCTGCACAATGGATATTGTGTAGCACATCTTTCAGGTTTGCCAGGCAATGTCTTTGATTTCTAAACCCTCCATACTCAGACACACCTTGGACCTCCCAAAAGTGCAGTTCCTTTAATTCCCTTGTCCTTCCACTATGCTCATGGAGGGACCTCTCTGGCTGGTGTTTCTGGCCTGGCCCTGCCAGTGGCTGTGCCACTGGGGATTTCTTTCTTATTTTATTATATTCAAACTCTTGAGTCCCTGATCTGCTTTGAATGGCCAGTTTTAAATTCTAGTAAAGTCCCTCTGCTTTTTTATTGTTCACCCATCTTGCTGAGAAGCTGCTGTCTGCTTGCTTGGTTTCACTCCACGGAGCAGCCAGGAAAGCGACCTCTCCTTATTTTGCTATCTTGAAAACTTCAATTGCTGGATTTTATTAAAGGTCTTTTCTGTATTTATCAAGATGATAATATGATTCTTCTCCTTAATTGTATTTTTGTTATGAATCACATTTATTGATTTGCATGCGTTGAACCAACCTTGCATCCCCTTGCAGTGGGATGAAGCCCACTTGATCATGATGTACTATCTTTTAGATTCCACTCCAGACTCTAAAGCCTCTTCTGTTCTGATTTTTCTTAGTGGGGGTGATCCTTTGATACTGATAACCTATCAGACCTCAGGATTTTATTAAACTTTTTATTCTGTAATAATTTCATATTTATGGAATATTGCTATATTAGTTTCCTGAGACCACTACACCAAATTATCTTAAACTTGGTGCCTTAAAACAACATAACTTATTGTCTCACAGTTCTAGAGGCCAGTGTCCTAAATCAAGGTGCTAGCAGTGCTGTGCTCCTTCCAAAGTTTCCTGGGGAGAATCTTTCCTTGCTTCTTCCAGCTTCCAGCAGCTCCTAGTGTTCCTCTGCTTTTGGCAGCACAACTCTAATCTTTGCTTCTGACTTTACATAGCTGCTGCCTAGTCAGTTTTTACAAAATACCTTAGACTGGGTAATTTATAAACAAAAGAAATGCATTTCTCACAGTTCTGGAAGCTAGGGAATCCAAGATTAAAGTGCCAGGAGATTTGGAGTCTGGCAAGAACCTGTTCCTTATAGATGGAGTCTTTTTACTTCATCTTCACATGGCAGAAGGAGCAAACAAGTTTCCTTGGGCTTCTGTGATAAGGGCAATAATCTCATTCAACAGGGTTTTGCCCTCATGCCATAATTAAAGGCCTTATCTCTTAATAAGTTTACATTGAGGTTAGGTTTCGACATATGAATTTTGGGGGGACACAAACATTCAGACCATAGCAGCTTTCTTCTTTTTGTGTTTCTCTGTGTCCTTTCCTCCTCTAAGAGTGCTAGTCATTGGATTTAGGGAGCACCCTAACTTCAAGATGATCTCATTCAATATCTTTAATTGTGTCTGCAAGAAACTCAGAATAAGTTCATGTTCTGAGATTCTAGATCGGCATGAAATTTTAGAGGACTTTGTTCAATCCACTAATCCATAATTTTGAAAAGAGTAGAGGGAATTCCTGTATACCCGTTGCCTTCACCCCAGTTTTTAATCTGGAGTCTCCTCAAACGAGACAGACCAATTAAATCTCCACGTTGTAGTTGCCCATGCCCAGGTCATATCTCTTGGTGTTCATTAATTTCAGGCACCTCACAGGGCACCTCTGAGGTTCCAGTACATCATAGGGCTGATGTGCAACAGGTTCCTGCCTTTGCTTTGTGGAGAATTTGAAAATACTATTCTCATTCCTATTTCCTTGGATCTGCCCTGGATGTTGGTATTGGGAAAACTGCTGTTATTTATTTATTTTTTAAATTAAACTTATTTTAAGATAATTGTGAATTTCCATGCAGTTGAAATACATGCTAGAGGAAAATCCCATGTACCTGTTCCCCAGTTGATCTCAAAAGCAACTTCTTATAAAGCTATAGTATAATATCACAACCACAAAATGGACATTGCTATAATTCACCCCATTGTGTTAGTCAGCTTTTCATCATTGTGACAATATCTGAGAAAAACAACCCAGAGGAGGAAAGATTTATTTTGTCTCATGGTTTCAGAGGTTTTAGTCTGGTTGATAGGCTCTATTGCTTTGGGCCTGAGGTGAGGCAGAATACTGAGGAAGGAGAGCATCATGGTGGAAGAAAGGGCTCCGATCATGGCAACCAAGAGATAGTCAGAGAAAAGAAGAAGGAGGAGGAGGAGGAGAAAATAAAAGCAGGAGGATGAGGAAGAGGAGGAGGAGGAGGAGAAGGCGACTAAGAAATATCCTTATATTCCTTCCTGGGCATGCCCCCAGTGATCTACTCCCCACAAGTATGCCCCACTACATACAATTTATAACACCTACCAGTATAGCTATCAATAGATTAATCTACTAATGAGGTCAGAACCCTCATGATCCAATCACTTCCCCAAATCCTCACCTCTATACATTGCTGCATTGAAGATCAAGCCTTCAACACATTCCAGTCCAAACCATAACACCATAACACTCATCTTATTCAGATTTCATCAGGTTTTCTTATACTTTGTGTGTGTGTGTGTGTGTGTGTGTGTGTGTGTGTCTGTCTGTCTGTCTGTCTTTCTCTCTCTGTGTGTATTTAGTTCCCATGTAAGAAATTTTCTTTTTTAATCCCTCAAAGTGCTAAATGTTCATTACCCATCTTCTCCTGTAATGGAGTTTGAGAGTTCATCAAAAAGCACTTGAAAATCCATTTAAAAAGACCTATACTTAGAAACACAAATCAGCCTGCCTATCCTTCCTAGGGATAGAAGGTACCTGACTTCAGAGTCAGAGCTTTGATTCCTGATCCTGAATGAGGCTGATGAAATGTCTCCCATTCATTTCTGAAGAACTGCTTCTATTAAGGGGAAGATTTCAAACAAGCATAAGTCAAACTTTTTATCAGTTACTTTACTTAAGATGTGAGCTTCAAATTCAGACAGATGTTTGAATTCTGGTTCTGCCATTTACTTGAAGTGAAATGTAAGAATATCATAAGTGTTTCAGAAAAGCTGCTGGTCTCAGATCAAATGTTTAGATTATAATTTAAAGCTAATGGGATAGGGTTGGATTATTTTAATTGGGGAAATGACACAAACATTTGCATTTTAGAGAGATCTGGAGCAGCTCATTACCATTTTTTGGGTTAACAGTTTATTTGAAACTGAGGAAAACCATGAGTCTTTTTTTTCCATAAAATGCATATATATGATAATACAACTTTAAATACAATTTCCATAAGTTTCTGAAGACCATGGACTTGAGTATACTAAATCTAGGGTAGAAGAATTTTTTTCTTTTCCTATTGGAGGTGAGATGAGAACATGAATCAGTTGGGAGGAGGTGAAAGACTTGAACATATTCATATGCTGAAAGAACAGAGCCAGTATTTGGGAGAGATAGGAGGTGTGGTAGAGGAGACAATTAGAAAAAAAAAATCCATCACTTCTTCCTTATCTCTCAGGATGGAGAACAAAGGAGATGTAATCACCTTGTGGCTCTTGGGAAGATTCTTTAGTAAATTGAGAAAGAAGGAAGGGTAGGTGTAATCTTCATTAAGAAACCTCCAATCTGTCACATTGATCAGATCAAAAACCTTGGAAGTGTTCTTGAATCTCCTCTTTCTTTCACTCTCTGCATTTAATTGTTGGTAAGTTCTCAGTTGTGTGTTTAAAATACATTTTTGAAACTGACCATTTCTTTCCTCCTCTATCTTTTGCAACTTTAATGTAGTCCAATCCAGAGAGTGGTTTCCCCGTTTCAGTCTTGCCTGAACATAGTCTTGCACTCCAGATGAATTGGAAGTGTTCATTAAAATATATAAACCAGACCCTATCACTTCTCAGCTTAAATCCTCCACTAGCTTCTGATCACACTTTGAATAGAATCCCAAATCTCCATGGTCTCTTGTAACTTGACCCCTGCCCACCTCTGTCTTCATCCCCACCATTGTTCCTCACTATGGTCCAGCCACATTGACTCTCTTGACTTCTCAAACAAGCCAGGCTTAATTCTGTTTCAGAGACTTCACTTGTGATTCTCTGTTCCTGTACCCCAAATCTTTGCAACTACATTTCTCAATTATCCACTTTCTGCCCTTCTATTCAAATTAGAAACAAAATAACCAAGACAACTCAAGACAGATTTTGTGTGTGTGTGTGTGTGTGTGTGTGTGTGTATGTAAATAACTATAATACAAGACAGAAAGTGGTACAATTTCATAGGAAATGTTGATGCAAAATGCTATAAGATTAGAAATTAGTAGTATGAGGTGAGATCAAGTAAGTCTTAAATGAGAATGTCAAATCTGAGATGGGTTTATACAAAGAAAGGACTTGACAACTGGAGAGGAAAAGGTATCTAAGTAATGAGATATTCTAAGATCTAGAGATGGAAAACTTATTGTGCATATGGAGAAGAGGAAGTTGTTTTAATTGAAGGATCAGGGAAAAGCAAGCGTAAAAAAACAAGATTGGGATTTCTGTTAGGGCCAGTCCATGGAGTGCTTGTATGATAGATTGGGGAACACAATGTTCATTCTGTAAGCAATAGGAAAGGTTTTGTGTAGGAGAGTGACATAATTAGAGCAGTGTGGTTCTGGAAGATTTCTGGGAATCATCCATGAATGGATTGCAGCTGGGAGAGGTGCAATGTAGGAGTCATAGTGGAGGAGTTAGGTATGAGACCAGTATACTTTTCCAAAGGGGAGGTTTTGAGGCCCTGGACCCCAGATGAGAGAGATGGCAGAGGGAATTAAGAGGAAGGCAGGAGTGTGATAGAGATGACGAGGGAAGAATCAATAGGACTTGGCAACTAATTGGTCTGACAAACTGTGATATTTCCTCCAAGCTTTCTGTTTTAGTATTTATTTCACTGCTAATTGCTATTAGCTATGGCATTAATCTTAGTAATTGCAATTATTTGAATGTTTGATAAATGCTATTATATTAATGTTCACAATTTTGTAATCAGTTTTGTCATAACTCTTAAAAGCTAAGTACCAGATGCCTGCTTTTGGAGGATGATAATGGATCACCACATGCTAGATACAATTATGAAGTTAAAATTGCTCTCATACTGTAAATTTATGAGGGCAATAATCCCTCAGGATGCTATTTAAAATACACAGAGCCAAATTCTATCCTCAGGCTGAGTGCATAAGTCTACTGAACTGTGAATGCCTGTCAATTGGCAGAATTTAAATCTCATCAAACACACTGGAAGACTTTCCATGTACAATCTACTTTTTACATGAGAAATATATTTGTATAATCATATTATGCAAGATCATAGATTTGTGTGTGTGTGTGTGTATGTGTGTGTGTATTTGGATAAGATGATGTGTTTATTGTCAGCAATGGAGAGAAATAGCACCCATGCTGTATGTAATGATGTACATCATTGCTAGACCTTGAAAGATGTAGTTTAATTTGCAGTATAATTAAAAACATGTCTTAATATTAAAGTTTTATTATAAGAAAGTTCTATTCATTTGCAACTCTTCTTGCCTTCTTTATGGATAAAAGTCATATGAATTGTCATCATGTGGAATAAAAGAGTTAATGAATAACAAGCATATTAAAAAAACTAACTTCAATGTATCTTCAATTAGATGTATATTAATTCTGCCATCCTAGTTACTTGGTCATACATGCTAATGTGAAAATGTCAATGCCTGGATATGTACATAGTTGTTGTGTTTGGGTAAGTGAACATCATTATTTTCTTTTAATATTTGCATTTTAGATGTTTGTGGTTACTAGTGCAGAGTCTGGGACTAGATTGCCTGGATTCGATGTAGGCTTCAAAGCTCCCTAGCTTCAGTACTCTGTAGCAGTACACCTTAAGTGGTATACTTGACCTCTCTATGCTTTAATTTTTCTCATCTGTAAAATGAAAATGATAATTGTACCTACCTATCAGGATTATTGTGAGGAGTTAAATGAATTAATTTGTGAAAGTTCTAACACATAGTGAACACTTAAGAGATATTTGCTATTGTTACTGATCTTAAATATACAACGTGCATTGCTATTGAAGTTAAATTTAAATATGTAACTACTAATTTATAATTCAGTGATTCATGTATATGTAAAATGGTAGTCTAGGTTGGGGTGACAGTTCTTTTTTAAATCTTACCATACTATTTTTGCCTTGAAGGTCGTTATATCTCTATTTGTGCTATGTGGATATCTTTCCTAATTATAGAGCATAAGTACAAATTATGCAACTGTTTAACTGCCCCTGAATATTTATTAAATTGTAATAAATGCAATAGGCAAATGAATGCCAACAGGTAAATAATGGTACACATTGAATTTTTGTTTGTGATACTACTTTGTTGCTAACTAGTATTAGCAATTGCACTAACTGTATATCAGTGACTTGGAAGATTTAATAAAATCAATTTTTGTCATGATTAAAATTATTTATCCTCAATTTACCAATATTTGTCCTTCTCAAAAAATAGAATATCAAAGAAAGAAAAATGTTCTTTTTTCCTTCAACTTTATTTCCTATATCTTAAAAAAGAAAAGAGAGGACAAGAAGTAAACATGCGCCTTATCCTGTGAAACTACTGCCATTTCCCAGACACTTTGAATTTTGTTTTTCTCCTTGGGTGTGATATTCCTTAAATGAGGGGTTTGTGCATCTTGAACACATTGAGGGCACTGGAACACACACTTACACCCTGTTTTCATCCTTATTCTGTGCTTTGTCGAACGCACAACAAAAATGATCATGTTAGCTAACTCCTCAGATCTGTGACTGTATCCTCACTCTCTTCCTATTCTTCCTAATTAATATCTAGCATGTGGTTCACATCTCCTATTTTTTCTTTCTCTTACAAACTCATTCTCTTTACCACTCTGATGTCAGAATCCATATCTTCACAGAAGCCTGAACTGCCAGAACATCATTGAGGGTTAATAATGCTTTTCAAAATTTAAGTAGTCTTCGGTAATTGGCACAAAAGGTTGACTGAGTCAATCTTTAATGTATTATTTTGGTTCTCTGCCATATGAACCTGCATATAATTTGGAGAAGTTTTATTCGAAATCACCAGTAACATGAATACATAACAAGAGTGAAACTCATGAATGACTCTCTGGCATGATTTTTTCTTTTGGAGTTCTCCCTTGAGAGTATTGGTTCTTTCAAAAAGCACTCTACTTTTGTTAACAGAAATGACTTGCCCAGTATAATTCATACCTTTCAACTCCTTTTGTTTCTAATATAATTGAAGTCACTTTCTCTTCAGTCCTGCCACTTGGTCTGGGACCCCTGATATTATGCTTATTGGTCCTGGAATTAAAAACTAGATCCTCTTCCCTGAAAATCCAGAATGATCTTTCCCTCTGTCCTTTCTTTAGATGTTCATTCAGACTGCTAGTATTCCTTACAGGTAATACAAAAGTATCCTGTTGATTTTGACCCTCTGGTTAAACAATACTTCTTAATCCAAGCATTAAACCAATAGGGCCATTATAGTATGAGTGCATCACTAAAAGTTGATCACTCATGCACTGAATCCTTGACACTGCTCATCAATTCCTATATTGCTTTATGAGAGTCACTTTGGAAGTTAAAAGATACAGTTATTTTCAGTTGGCATCCTCTCTTTCACAAAATTCTTGTTTTCTTTTGTGGACATCAATGTGCTCATTAGAATCCACTGGAGCCTGGAAATGCACAGCACATGGATGGGTTGCTCTTTGAGGAAAAGTTGATAGTAGTTGAGTCTTGAGTTCAGGACTGCCTACTGCAGGAAAGTCCATTTGGGGAACTGGGGCCTAGGATGGTTGTTACGTATTTGGCCAAACTATAGTGGAACTAGGGCGAAACCACTGACCACCTGTCTCTTCTTTAGATTATATGGGTTTGCATTTTCTTGAACTAATTTAACAAAGTAAGAAATTCAGAAGGAACTTTGAGGCAGAACCATCCAGCTAAATGGCTCTTAGATTTTGATAGAAAGTATTAAATTAAAACATGCTTGTTGTAGTTGGCAGCTAAATTTTGGAATGATTTGTTACAGAGCAATGGGCAACTAATACATATCAATTAACAATTCTTTGTATTATGTTGCCCTGTTCAAATTGTTGGTGTGCTTTCTGTTTTCTGACTGATACAAACATGAAAGTAAACAAAACAGAATTCTAAAAGAATAATATTTTTTTCTGGGAAAAATTTCCAAATTACTTCAAGTTGGAATATTAATATTATTTATCATTCCAGAAGAAATAATGGAAAAACTAAAGTTATTGTTATGATGTATCAATGTATTTATGTGTGATTTTGTGTTTTGTGCTTATACAGTTTGATAGATATCTCTGTATATCATTAAAATCTATTTTAGTCACTTTAGTAAATTTTTCTTAGAATCACAAAAAAGCATTTAAAAAGACATTTAGGAGATTCAAGAAGGTGGTTTAGGGGAAGACTGCTAGTTGCTTTGTGGCTCAAGATTCAAGCACCAGGACTACTGTGCCTCATTGAGGTGGGTGAGATGGATTTCACTAAAATTCAATACTGGACAGCCAGAGTGCCTTAGAGATTCAGAAATTTGGGTACAGTAAACACAGAATAAAGAGTACACTGAAGCCAAGCCAGTTACCGCAGTAGCAGCTCTAGCAGTACTGATTCACCACTGAGAGAGGGAGAGCATACAAAGAAATACAGATGTGGTATGGAAAAACCTGAGATCGGAAAAGAGGCCAGAATTTAGCTGATCTGGAGGCTTCACTGTGCACCAGTGCTTGAAAGTGATCTCTGTTCCCATCTGATCTTGGAGAGCTGAGGCAGAGTCATTTTGAGGAGAACTTGCTACAGCAGCTGCTGTGGATCTGGGAGATCACAGCAAACACTGCCAAGCTGCTAGGCAAGTTCCTGCTGTGTGGCCTAGGGTGCACCTAGCAGAATGTGAGTGAAACAGGCACAGAAAAGATTGTACCCAGGGGAATTCAAGTCAGAAAAGTAAAGGGGAGCCCAATTGTCTTCTCCTTTGAGTCTGGTGGTTCATGAGACCAGCTGAAGTGGGTCAGGAGTCAGAACAGGTGGGTGTGAATCCACTTGGGGACTAAGTCTGGGAAGGCTGTGTTCTTGGGCAGTGCAGTCTGGAAGAAATGGCTTCCCTGAACCACTAGTAGAATTCTTGGGAGGTTTCTGAGCTCCAAACTCCCAACAAAGGTTGACACCTGCCAGGCCCTGGGGATGTACTGATTTAATTTCTCCAGAGCAGAGACCACTCAACAAAGACCCCGAAGCCTGGTTAGACCCAAGCCCCACCCACTGGAACTCCTTTCATAGAACCCTGCAGCAGCTCTACCCTGGGAGTACACCAATCTGGTCTGTGAGGACAAAATTCCAAATGACAGCACATTTTACTCCATACTGGTGAAAAGGGAAGCTGAGAATTATTTCAACAGCTTCAGGCTCAGGCCACTGGCAACTCAGAGAACAACAAAAAAAGAGGAAGGAGTTAACAATCCCCAGCTCTTGCTCTTGTTCTTAGTACATAGCTCAGTTGGGCATAGACAATGACCATCCATTCTTTTTTTAACATTTTTTGTTTTTCATACATGTATATAAGAAAATAATGTGTGTCACAGTCTACCTTCCCATCCCCACTGCCTCACTACTTCCCTCACTCCCCTTTACATAATCCAAAGTTCCCTCATTCTCCCCTACCCACCTTCCACTATGGATCAGCATTCACTTATCAGAGAAAACCTTTGGTCTTTGGTTTTTTGGGATTAGCTTATTTCACTTAGCATGATATTCTCTAGTTCCATACATTTACCTCAAATGCCATAATTTCATTCCTCTCTAAGGTAATATTCCATTGTGTATGTATACCATAGTTTCTCTATCCATTCATCTGTTGAAGGGCAGCTAGGTTGGTTCCATAGTTAAGCAATTGTGAATTGAGCTGCTATAAACATTGATGTGGCTGTGTCACTGTAGTATGCTGATTTTAAGTCCTTTGGGATAGCTGAGTCAAATGGTGGTTCCATTCCAAGTTTTCTTAGGAATCTCCATATTGCTCTCCAGAGTGGTTGCACTAATCTGCAGTCCCCCCAGCAATATATGGGTGTACCTTTCCCCCCCATCCTCGCCAACACTTATAATTGCTTGTAGTTTTGATAATTGCCATTCTGACTAGAGTAAGATGAAATCTTAGAGTAGTTTTGATATGCATTTCTCTAAATGCTAGAGTTGACGAACATTTTTCATACGTTTGTTGATTGATGGTATTTTCTTCTGTGAAGTGTCTGTTCAGTTCCTTAGCCCATTTATTGATTGGGTTATTTGTTTTTTTGGTGTTAAGTTTTTTCAGTTCTTTATATATCTTGGTGATTACTTCTCTATCTGAGGTGCATATGGTTAAGATTTTTTCCCCACTCTGTAGGCTCTCTCTTCATGTTATTGATTGTTTCCTTTGCTGAGAAGAAGCTTTTTGGTTTGAATCCATCCCATTTATTGATTCTTAATTTTAACTTCTTGTGCTTTAGGAGTCTTGTGAAGGAAGTCAGGTCCTAAGCTGACAAGATAAAGATTTGGGTCTATGTTCTCTTCTATTAGGTTCAAGGTCTCTGTTCTATTGCCTTAGTCTTTGATGTACTTTGTGTTGATTTTTGTGCAGGGTGAGAGATAGAAGTTTAATTTCATTTTGCTACATATGGATTTCCAATTTTCCTAGCACCATTTATTGAATAGACTACCTTTTCTCCAATGTATGTTCTTGGCGCCTTTGTCTAATATGAGATAACTGTATTTATGGAAGTTTGTTTCTGTGTCTTCTACTTTGTCCCATTGGTCTACACATCTGTTTTGGTGCCAATACCATACCGTTTTTGTTACTATTGCTCTGTAGTATAGTTTAAGGTCTGGTATTGTAATACCTCCTGCTTTACTCTTCTTGCTAAGGATTGCTTTGGCTATTCGGGGTTTCCTATTTTTCCAAATGAATTTCATGATTGCTTTTTCTAGTTCAATGAAGAATGTCATTGGGATTTTAATAAGAATTGCATTGAATCTGTGTAACACTTTTGGTAGTATGGTCATTTTGACGCTATTAATTCTGCCTATCCAAGAGCATGGGAGATTTTTCCACCTTCTAAGATTTTCTTCAATTTCTTTCTTTATCATTCTGTAGTTTTCATTGTAGAGGTCTTTCACCGCTTGTTAGATTGATTCCCAATATTTTATTTTATTTTTTGAGACTATTATGAGTGGGGTAGTTTTCCTAATTTCTCTTTCAGAGAATTCATCACTGATTTATAGAAATGCATTAGATTTTTGGGTGTTGATTTTATGTCCTGGTACTTCACTGAATTCATTTATGAGTTCTAGAAGTTTTCTGGTGGAATTTTTTGTCTCCTCTAAATATAGAATCATGTCCTTGGCAAATAGTGATAGTTTGAGTTCTTTTCCTATTTGTATCCACTTAATTTCTTTGGTTTGTCTAATTGCTCTGGCTATAGTTTCAAGGATGATTTTGAATAGAAGTGGTGAAAGAGGGCATCCCTGTCTTGTTTCAGTTTTTAGAGGGAATGCTTTCAATTTTTCTCCATTTAGAATGATGTTGGCCTTGGGCTTAGCATAGATAGCTTTTACAATGTTGAAGTATGTTCCTACTATCCCTAGTTTTTCTGATGTTTTGAAAATGAAGAAGTGCTGTATTTTGTCAAATGCTTTTTCTGAATCTATTGAGATAATCATATGATTCTTGTCTTTAAGTCGATTGATGTGATGTGTTATGTGTATTGATTTCTATATGTTGAACCAACCTTGCATCCCAGGGATGAACCCCACTTGATCGTGGTGCACTATCTTTTTTATATGTTTCTGTATGCTATTTGCCAGAACTTTACTGAGAATTTTTGCATCTATATTCATCAGGGATATTGGTCTAAGTTTTCCTTCCTTATGTGTCTTGTCTGGTTTTGGTATCAGGGTGATATTAGCCTCATAGAATGAGTTTGGAAGTGTTCCCTCCTTTTCTATTTCATGGAATACTTTGAGGAGTATTGGTGTTAATTCTTTTTTGAAGGTCTTGTAGACCTTGGCTGAGAATTTGTCTGGTCCTGGGCTTTTCTTTTGATGGCATCTTGCATTTCATTGCTTGAAATTGATCTGTTTAAATTATGTATGTCCTCCAGCATCAGTTTGGGTAGCTTGGATGTATCTAGATATGTGTCCATATCTTCCAGTTTTTCTATTTTATTTGAGTATAAATATTCAAAATAGTTTCTATCTTCTGTGGTGATATTTCCTTTTTCATCACAAATTTTAGTAATTTGATTTTCTCTCTCTCTTTGTTAATGTGCTAAGCATTTATCAATTTTATTTATTTTTTCAAAGAACCAACCTTTTATCAATTTTTTCAATTGTTTCTTTTGTTTTAAAATGAAAGCTCTGATTTTGATTATTTCCTGTCTTCTGCTGATTTTGGTGTTGATTTGTTCTTTTTTTCTAGGGCTTTGAAATGTAACGTTAAGTCATTTATTTGTTGACTTTTTATTCTCTTAATGTATGAGCTCAATGCAATGAACTTTCCTCTTAGCACTGCCTTCATAGTGTCCCAGAGATTTTGATATGTTGTATCCGTGTTCTCATTTACCTCTAAGTATTTTTTAATTTCCTCCTTGATTCCTTCTTTTATCCATTTATCATTCAGTAGTATGCTATTTAGTCTCCAGGTGTTGGAGTAGCTTCTTTTTTTATTTTATCATTGATTTCTAGTTTCATTCTGTTATGTGCTGATAGAATGCAGGGTAGTATTTCTATTATTTTTTGTATTTGCTGAGAGTTGCTTTGTGGGATAACATATTGTCTACTTTAGAGAAGGATCCATGTGCTGCTGAGAAGAAATTTTATTTGCTCTATGATTGATGAAATATTCTATATATGTCCCTTAAGTCTCAGTCATTGATTGTATCTTTTAATTCTATAGTTTCTTTTTTAGTTTTTGTTTGGGAGATCTGTCCAGTGGTGAGAGAGGTGTGTTAAAGTCACCCAGTATTATTGTGTTGTGGTCTATCTGATTCTTGAAATTGAGAGGGATTGTTTGATAAATGTAGATGCTCCATTGTTTGGGGCTTATATATCTTTGATTCTTAAGTCTTCTTGGTGTATGATTCCTTTAAGTAGTATGAAATGTCCTTCTTTATCCATTCTGACTAACTTTGGTTTGAAGTCCACTTTGTCTGATATGAGGATGGACACCCTTCCTTGTTTACATAGTCTGTATGAGTGATATTTTTTTTCCTAACTTTTCACCTTCATTCTGTGGATGTCTTTTCCTAGGAGGTGAGTCTCTTGAAGACAGCATATTGTTGGGTCTTTTTTTATCAATCCAATCTGGCAGTCTATGTCTTTTGAATGATGAGTTTAGGTCATTAACATTCAGGGTTATTTTTGAGATATGATTTGTATTCCTGGTCATTTTGGTTTATTTTTGGTTTTTAATTTGACTTAGTTTCTCATTCGATTGACCTTTTCTTTAGTGTAGTTCCTCCCTTTGCTGATTTTCATTGTTTATTTTTCATTTCCTCCTCCTGGAATATTTTACTGAGAATGTTCTGAAGTGCAGGCTTTCCAGGTGCAGTATTCACTTAACTTTTGTTTATCATGGAAGGTTTTTATTTCATCTTTAAATCTAAGCTTCATTTTGCTGAATATAGGATTCTTGGTTGGCATCCTTTTTCTTTCAGAGCTTGATATATGTTATTCCAGGACCTCCGGCATTGAGGGTTTGGATTGAGAAATCAGCTGTGATCCAAATTATTTTTCCCCTATAAGTAATTTGATTTTTTTTCTCTCACATCCTTTAAAATTCTATCTTTATTCTGTATGTTAGTCATTCTCCTTATAATGTGCCTTGGCGTGGGTCTGCTGTAATTTTGTACATTTGGGGTCCTGTAAGCCTCTTGTAGTTATTTTTCATTTCATTCTTTAGATCTGGGAAGTTTTCTGATTATGTCATTGAAATGTTGTGCATTCCTTTGGTTTGTGTCTCCACACCTTCATTTGTTCCAATAAATCTTAAATTTGTTCTTTTCATGTTATCCCATATTTCTTGAAAGTTCTGTTCGTGGTTTCTTACCAACTTCTCTGTGCAGTCAATTTTATTTTCAAGAGTATATATTTTGTCTTCATTGTCTGGGGTTCTGTCTTCCATGTGGTCTAGTCTGTTGGTGATACTTTCCATTGAATATTTAGTTTGGTTTATTGTTTCCTTCATTTCAAGGACTTCTGCTTGATTCCTTTTTATAATCTCTGGCTGTTTATCGATCTTTCGCTTCCTGTATTTTCTCTTCAATACCATCCTTTATTTTGAAGATCAACCTAACTATGTATTTTCTTTTCTTTTTTTTTTTTGCGGTGCTGGGGATTGAACCCAGGGCCTTGTGCTTGCGAGGCAGGCACTCTACCAACTGAGCTATGTCCCCAGCCCCTAACTATGTATTTTCTAAACTTCTTCTCTGACATTTCTTCTACTGTGTTGTTTATGGATTCTGTTGTTGGAACCTTTTGGTTTGTTTGAGGCACTTTGTTTCCTTGTTTTTTCATGTTGTTTGTGTGTCTTCTCATCTAGCAGATATCTGAGGCAGTACAAATTCTACCCTGTAGTCTTATAGTGTCCCTGAAGGCTTCCAGTACCTCACCTTTAAGGGGGAGAAAAATATTGACAGCACCAATGCAAATGATATACCACATTAAATCCAAATGAAAAGCATTTACAAGTTTTGTCACAATAGACAGAAGTGAAATGTTCAATTTTTGTCTACAATATAAACAGTAAGTTTGCCAAAAGGGTTTGCCATTTCAAATGATGGACAATGAGGGAGTAGAAGTAGTGTAAGATGTGATGTTTATGAGGAAGAGAAGATAGAAGTAAAACTTTATAGTAAGAGTGAGGGAAGAATTAATAGAGATTTGCTGCTAGTATGAGAGAAGTGATAAAGAGAATCCAGGGAGACAGGGAGATGAGAGAAAAACTATGTACAGATTTGTAAAGTAAAAATATAAGAATATACAACCAAACTGTCATATACTATTCAGACATCCCATTCCTCAATACACTGATGCATGAAAAATATTTGTATTCAAAGATGGAAGAGGTGAGAGAGAGAGAGAGGGCAAAAAAATGGAAAAAAAGGAGGAAAGTCTTAATGGAAAATTGAATGATTGCTTCTGTTAGCTTTCAAAAATTTTCTCAGCTTCCATTCTCTGTTGATATGTGGGGTGTTTGAAGTTAGTTCCAGTCCAGTGGCTGCTGGGTTGGTAGGGTGGTTATAGTAAGATGCCCTCACACACTTGTATAGTTTTCCGATCCATTGTAGCTGGTCCATTCCGTTCCTGCACACTTCAGGACTCACCGAGCTGGAGAGAGCCTGGTTTTCTCCAGTTTCTTTAACCTGTGCTCCCCTCAGGAAACTGCCTCTAGTCTCCAGCTTTCCACAGGCTTTCTAGACCCAATCTGGCCCATACAGACCCAGCAATCTGATGGACCTGGGCTTCAGCTTCCTGAGGCCCTGTAAGATGGCAGCAGCTGTGTGTAACCAAACCTGTGGGTATTGTGACAATGGGATTCCAGGTAATAACAGGCAGCAGGAAATCCACTGGTGGTCTTCAGACTGTCTGCGGGCTGATGGTGGATGATCAGCGGGTGGACATTGAGTGGTGGGTGATGGGTAGATGAAAAGGGTGGGCAAATGGGCAAATGGTGGATGATAGGTGGTGGTCAGTGAGCTATCTGCAATTCAAAAGTCAGGCAATATGCTGGCAGATGGCAGGTGATTGTGGCATGTGAATAGGGGTAAACAGCAGGGGACTGGTAGGCAGTGAGGACTGCCTCATAGAGAAACAGTTTTTCCTCTGCTTGAATTCTGAGTTACAGAATGACAAGGAATGCATCCTCCTTCTAGTCCCATTATGGATCTCCCCAATTCTTTTTTTTCCTAATTTTGAAAAATTGTAGATGGACACAATACCTTTATTTTGTTTATTATTTTGGTGCTGAGGATCTAACTCAGTGCTAGGCAAGTGCTGTACCACCAAGCCACAACCCCAACCTGATCTCCCCCATTCTTGTAGAGTATTTGACCATCTCAGTGTAGACAATTCTGTCATTTTTCATTAAGAACCTTTTTTTCTTTGTGTGTGTGTGTTCTTGATGTACTAATTGATTCAGAGACATGTATACATATATATGTTACTTCTTTTCTTCATTTTCATCATTTTTAAAATGAATTTATTTTTCCTTGCCTTATCTCTTTAGGATTAGGGAATTTTGGCATGTGTGTGTGTATGTGTGTGTATTTTTTGGTATTGTTTTCATTTGTTTCTCTTGTTTCTCTTTTTCTCTTTTATTCTCTTGCTAACACCAATTTCTTTTGTTTTTACTTTCTCTCTCCATTTACTTGTTGGTCCTATTTTTTTCTTCCTTCCTTGCAATTGTCATCTGCTATATCTCTTCTGCATTCTGTCTGTTCTTTTTTTGAAATTATAAACTCTTCTACCTTCCTACATTTAGGAACTAGCTTAACTAGCTACATTTTACCATCTTTTTTAGAATTGATTTATATAACTTCTACTTGTACCTTTAATGCTGATGAAATTATTACTGCTGTGGATGACATAATTGACACCTGCTGTTTGCTTTAAAGTCAGATTTAGTTCACAGTTATTGTTTTTACTGTTTACAACTGTTTTTTACTGTTTTCATTTTTTGTTTTTGGTGGTAATGTTATAGATGTCATAGTAGGAACTGGGTATTTATCTTAATGCCATATATTGTTTGCATTAGTTGTTGTTATTGTTTGCTATGCCCTATTCTGTGAGGTGCTGGGAACCTACAGGGACACTACAAGTCACAGGTTAGAGACTCTACTATTGAACTAAACTCAACCAAAAGATAGCATACATTCCACCTTAAGATTTCATCTTACTCCAATTAGAATGTCTTTTATCAAGAACACAGGCAACAACAGGTGTTGGCGAGGATGTGGGGAAAAGGGTACACTCTTACATTGCTGGTGGGAGTGCAAATTGGTACAGCCACTCTGGAAAGCAGTGTGGAGATTCCTTAGAAAACTTGGAATGGATCCACCATTTGACCCTGCTATCCCACTCCTTGGCTTATACCCAAAGGACTTAAAATCAGATTGCCTCAGTGATGCAGCCACATCAATGTTCATAGCTGCTCAATTCACAATAGCTAGATTATGGAATCAACCTAGATGCCCTTCAGTGGATGAATGGATAAAGAAACTGTGGTATATATACACAATGGAATATTACTCAGCTATAAGGAAGAATAAAATTATGATATTTGTAGGTAAATGGATGATGTTGGAAACTGTTATGCTAAGTGAGACCAGCCAATCACATAAATCCAAAAGCCGAATGGTCTCTCTGATAAATGAATGATGATGCATAATGTGGGGGGGAAAGATGGCAAGAATGGAGGAAAGATAGCTAGCATAGAGGGAAGGGAGGGGTGGGGGCGGGTGGGGGGTAAAATTAATAACAGAGTGTATGACAGATACGTTGCCCTGTGTAAATGCATGAACGCACAGATGGTGTGACTCTACTTTGTGTACAACCAGTGAAACAATAGCTGTACTCCATTTGTGTTCAATAAAAAAAAAAAAAGATAGCATACATTATTTCACACACAAATTAATGACACTCAATCTTTAGCTATACTTTAATAGAAAGAATAGAGGAGACAAAACACAAAACTAACAACCAGCGTCCAAGCAGCAACAGATAGAGGAGGGCCTCAGGTCACACCTGTGGACACCCACTGCTACAGCAAAAACAGAATTAACACAAAGACTGTGGATACCACATCTATAAGGGGGTCTCATTCCAGATGACTCTAGGACAGTTTGGCAAGTAAAGACTGTACCTTAAAAAGGCTCATACATAAAAGTGGATGGGAAATACCTGCCAACAGATACATAGAATGCAACACAGAAATAAAGGAAGTATAAAAAACAAGGTAACAGAGTACCCTCTAAAGTTTGTAATTCACTAACAACTTACCACAAAGATATTGATGTAGATGAAATATAAGACAAAGAAATCAAAAAATCATTGCAAAAAAGATCAATAAATTCCAAGAGAACACAGAAAAGCAACTGAATGAATTAAGGAAGTCTGTAGAGGATATGAATGAGAAATTCAATAAAGAGATAGAAATATTAAAAAAGAACCAAATAGAAATCTTGGAAATGAAAGACAAAATAAATCATATTAAATATTCAGTTGAACATTTCTCTAATAGAGAAGAGCATACTAAAGACAGAATCTCAGAACTGAAAGATAATGTGGCTAGCCTTGAAAATTCAGACAGCATTAATGAAAATAAAATAAGTAACTATGATCAGATTATACAAGAACTGGCTGGGTGTGGTGGTGCACACCTATAATTCCAGTGGCTCAGGAGGCTGAGGCAGGAGGATTGCGAATTCAAAGTCAGCCTCAGCAAAAGTGAGACACTAAGGAACTCAATGAGACTCTGTCTCCAAATCAAACACAAAATCGGGATGGAGATGTGGCTCAGTGGTCAAGTGCCCCTGACTTCAACCCCTGAGACCCCCCCCCAAAAAAAAACTATAGGACAACATGAAGAGACCAAATTTAAGAATCATTGGAACTGAGGAGAGTTGTGAGATGCAGTCTAAGGGATATGATAAGATCTTCAGGGAAATAACAGCGGAAAAATTTCCAAATGTTCAAAATGAAATGGACATCCAGATAAAGGGGATATTCAGAACCCCAAATAGACAAGATCCTAAATGAACTTCTTCACAACAAATTATAATTAAAATCATACATACAGAATATTGATAGAATTATGAAAGCCTCAGTAGAAAAATATCAGGTCACATTTAGAGGCAAGTTTATTAGAATCACTTCCAATTTCTCAGCACAAACTGTAAAATCCAGAAGGACTTGAAATGATGTTCCCAAGTTCTGAAAGGAAATATCTGTCAACCAACACTGCTATGTACAGAAAAGCAATCCTTCAAAATTGAAGAAAAAATACAATTTTTCAATTAGCTGAAACTAAGAGAATTCATGACTACTAAACCAGCACTACAGAACTTACTTAACAAAATACTCCACACAGAATAAATAAAAACCAATCCAAGTTTGCAAATGAACAAATCTCATTTGAAAAGTAACTGAGAAAGTTAAAGACAGGACCAAATCAAACACCATAAATAAATCAAAATGGCAGGAATTAATAAACATCTCTCTGTAATAACATTGAATGTAAATGGTTTCAACTCTTCAATTAGAAGACATAGGTTGACAGAATGGTTTAAAAAGCAAGACTCATCTATATGCTGTTTGCAAGTGATGCAACTTATTGGCAAAGACAACCATAGGCTAAAAGTGAGAGAATGGAAATTGATTACCATGAGAATGGATCCTGAAAACAAGCAGGAGTAGCTGCTCTGAGAGCTGACAAAGCAGACTTCAAACTAAAATTAATCAGAAGAGACAAGAAGGTCACTTCATACTGTTAAAGGGAACAATCCAACAAGAAGATAACACAATAATAAATATGTATGCCCTAAACCTGGGTGTGAATAATTATGTAAAAAAGACTCTACTCACATTGAATCCTCAGAGAGATCCCAGTACAATGATAGTAGGTGACTAACACATTTCTTTCACCATTAGATAGTTCATCCAGATATAAACTTGATAAAGACTCTTTGGATTGGAAAAATGTTACAAATAATGGATTTAACAGACATCTATAGAGTATTTCATCCAACAAGAGCTGAATACATTTTCTTCTCATTAACTCTTGGAACCTTATCCAAAATAAACCATATTTTATGTCACAAAGCAACTCTAATCAATACAAAATATTGATATAATTCCTTGCATCTTATCAGATCATAATGGTATGAAATTAGAAATCAACATGATAAAAACCCATAGAAAACATATAAACACATGGAGATTGACCAATACACCTTTGAATGATGAATTGGTGATAGATGAAATAAAGGGAGAAATTAAAACACTCTTATTCTCAAATGAGTACAGTCATACAATATATCAGAACTTCTGAGACACTATGAAGGCAGTTCTAAGAGGAATGTTTATAACTATGAGTACATACATAAGAAACTCAGAAAGATCCCAAGTAAACAACCTAATGATGCATCTCAAGGCCCTTAAAAAGAAGAATAAACAAATTCAAAAACAAGTAGAAGGAAAGAAATAATTGAAATCAGAGTCCAAATCAATGAAATTAAGAATAAAATATAATACAAAAGATTGATGAAACAAAGAGTTGGTTCTTTGAAAAGATAAACAAGATTGATAATGACTTAAACTAACCAAAAGAAAAAGGGAGAAAATACAAATTAATAAAATTAGAAATGCAAAGAGAGAAGTCACCACAGACATCACCTAAAGCCAGTGAATCATTAGGGACTATTTTGATATTTTTACTCCAATAAATTGAAAAACCTAGAAGAAATGGATACATTTCCAGACAAATACAATCTGCCAAAATGGAATCAAGAGGACACAGAAAACCTAAGCAGGTCAATAACTAGCAACAAAATGGAAGCATTAACAAAATATCTGCCAATAAAGAAAATCCCAGGACCAGGACCAGAAGGATTGTCAGCTGAATTCTACCAAGATTTTAAAGAAGAACTAATGTCAATACACCTCAAATTATTCCATGAAATGAAAAGGGATGGAACACTTCCAAATTCATTTTGTGAAGCCAGTCTAACACTCATTCCAAAAGTAGGTAAGGACACATTGAGAAAAGAAAAATACAGACCAATATTACTGATGAACTTAGATGCAAAAACTCTTAATAAAATAATAGCAGGCAGCAGCTCCTGGAGAGAGCTCCAGCCTGCAGTGGCTGGAGTCCCCAACCCCAGTGGGGACCTTAGGCCCCTTGGTGCCATTTTACAGGGTCCTGGGGAGAGAGCGACCACCTGTGACTGCCTGAGCCCCCAGCGTGGAGTTCATGCCTGCCTGGGTATCAAGCCCAGTGTCTCCATCACTGAGCACAGTTCTGCAACCCCACCCCAACTTGGTCTAGTGCCCAGGCCCACACCCTGGCCCGGTGGCTATTACCTGTGCTGCATCTGATCGTCTATCAACACCAGAAGTATTGATCATTCCCAACCTGGAGGTAGTGGGACAATGCCCTTCTTGGGTCACCGCTTGATCAAGCACCTCTCAAACATCAGGCCATTGGAAAATAAGAGGTTTGAACTGTACAGTATATTTTTATCGCAGAACGTTTTAAAAATTAATTGTAATACTACGATTATTCCTAATATACCCACTATATTCCTATCTTTTTCTTCAATTAATATGCTTATCACTCTATCTCCCTCTTATATATCCGTTTCCTTGGAGAATCTCTTTTTCTTCACGCTAATAACCTATATCTTTTAATTCCACTTCAACTATTCATATGACATAGTATATCTATAGGCTCATTTCTTATCTCATTAGTGTTTTGTCCAATACCCCTCCTCAATCTCCCTGTCCAACATTAGGATTTTCAGTCCTTATAGCAAACTTACTGGTTATGCTGTAGATAATAATTTGAACTCATCTCTGTTTATTAAGACAATACTGTTAATATCTTAATACGGACTATTTAGATTAAGGATACATATTGTTTATATGGTGTGCTGTTAATATTGATCTCTCAATTCAAGGGGAGGTATTAAAAATAGGCAGGAACCCTATAAGTCTTTAAGGGGACACTGCAATACCTAGGATTTGCACTACTAGAGGGGAAGATACACTAGCAACATGAGAAAACATGGGAAGAAAACATTCCAAACAAACTCAGATACTATACCAAAAGAACCCAATGACAACATGGCAGAAGCATTATCAGAAAGGGAGTTGTACATAATTAAAACGATCTGAGAAGCGAACAAGGAATCAAGAGAGCAAATGCAGGCAATGCTAAAAGAGCAACTGCAAGAAGCAAAAGATCATTTCAATAAAGAGATAGAGATTCTGAAAACAAACAAACAAACAGAAATCCTTGAAATGAAGGTTACAATAAACCAAATTAAAAACTCAATAGAAAACTTAACCCTTAAGTCAGCAAAGGGAGGAATTACCCTAAAGTAACAGCCAATTAAAGGAAAAACCAAGTAAGATTAAAATCCAAAAATAAGTCAAAATGACTGGGAATACAAGTCATATCTCAATAATAACCCTAAAAGTAAATGGCCTAAACCCATCAATCAAAAGACATGGACTGTCAGATTGGATTAAAAGGAAAGACCCAACAATATGCTGCCTTTAAGAGATTAAAGCTTAGCTTAATAAAGCTTAAGGCTAAATCACTTGGAAGACAGGACCTCAGACAATAAAGACAAAATATTTAATCTTGAAAACAAACTCAACCAGACAGAGAAGATGGTAAGAAATCATGAACAGAACCTCCAAGAGTTATGAGACACCATGAAAAGACCAAATTTAAGAGTTATTGGGATTGAGGAAGGCACAGAGACACAAACCTAAGGAATGAATAATCTGTTCAATGAAATAATAACAAAATTTCCCAAATCTGATGAATGAAATGGAAAATCAAATTCAAGAGGCTTATAGGACACCAAATGCACAAAATCACAACAGATCCACACCCAGGGACATTATAATGAAAATACTGAACATACAAAACAAAGATAGAATTTTAAAGGCTGCAAGGGAAAAACATCAGATTACATATAGGGAGAAACCAATATGAATATCAGCAGATTTCTCAGCCCAGACCCTAAAAGCAAGAAGGGCCTGGAACAACATATTCCAAGCATTGAAAGAAAATGGATGCTAACCAAGAAACTTATACCCAGCAAAACTTACCTTCAGATTTGAAGATGAAATAAAATCATTCCATGATAAACACAAGCTAAAAGAATTCACAAATAGAAAGCCTGCCCTGCAGAAAATCCTCAGCAAAATATTCCAAGAGGAAGATATGAGAAACAACAATGCAAGTCAGCAAAGGGAGGAATTATCCTACAGTAACAGCCAATTAAAGGAAAAACCAAGTAAGATTAAAATCCAAAAATAAGTCAAAATGACTGGGAATACAAGTCATATCTCAAAAATAACCCTAAAAGTAAATGGCCTAAACCCATCAATCAAAAGACATAGACTGGCAGATTGGATTAAAAGGAAAGACCCAACAATATGCTGCCTTTAAGAGATGCATCTCATAGAACAACATGCCTACAGACTAAAGGTGAAAGGTTGGGAAAAAGCATACCATGCACATGGACTGAGTAAAAAAGCAGGAGTTTCCATCCTCATTTCAGAGAAAGCAGACTTCAAGCCAAAGTTAGTCAGAAGGGATAAAGAAGGATATTTCATACTGCTTAAAGGAAGCATAAATCAGCAAGACATAACAATCATAAATATTTATGCACCAAACAATGGTGCATCCATGTATGTCAATCAGATCCTGCTCAATTCCAGGAACCAAATAGACCAAAACACAATAATACTGGGGGACTTTAACACTCCTCTCTCACCATTGGACAGATCTTCCAAGCAAAAATTGAACAAAGAAACCATAGAACTCAATGACACAATCGCTAATGTAGACTTAACAGAGACATATAGAATATTCCATCCATCAAAAAGCGAATACACTTTCTTCTCTGCAGCTCATGGATCCTTCTCTAAAATAGACCATATGTTATGCCACAAAGTTACTCTTAGCAAATGCAAAAACATAGAGATACTACCTTGTATTCTTTCAGATCATAATGGAATGAAATTAGATATCAGTGATAAAGTTCAAAACAGAAACTACTCCAAGACCTGGAGATTAAATAATATGCTATTGAATGATGCATGGATAACAGAAGACATTAGGGGGGAAATAAAAAAATTCTTAGAGGTCAACGAGAACAAAGATACAACATATCAGAATCTCTGGGATACTATGAAAGCTGTGCTAAAAGGAAAATTCATTTCATGGAGTGCATTTAATAAAAGAATGAAAAGTCAACAAATCAATGACCTCACATTACAGCTCAAAGCCCTAGAAAAAGAGGAACAGATCATCACCAAAAGTTGTAGAAGGCAGGAAATAATTAAAATCAGAGCTGAAATCAATGAAATTGAAACAAAAGAAACAATTCAAAAAATTGACAAAACAAAAAGTTGGTTCTTTGAAAAAATAAACAAAATTGATAAACCCTTAGCCACACTAATGAAGAGAAGGAGAAAGAAAATCCATATTACTAAAATTCATGATGGAAATGGAAATATTACAACAGACACAATTGAAATACAAAACATAATAAGAAGCTACTTTGAAAATTTATACTCCAACAAAATAGAAACCCTGGAAGATATCAACAGGTTCCTAGAGGCATATGAGCCACCCAAACTGAATTTGGAGGACATACACAACTTAAATGGATCAATTTCAAGCAAGGAAATAGAAGAAGTCATCTAAAGCCTACCAACAAAGAAAAGTCCAGGACCAGATGGATTCACAGTCGAATTCTACAAGACCTTCAAAGAAGAGCTCATTTCAATACTTCTCAAAGTATTTCATGAAATAGAGGAGGAGGAAACCCTTCTAAACTCATTCTATGAAGCTAATATCACCCTGATACCAAAACCAGAGAAAACACATCAAGGAAAGATAATTTCAGACCAATATCCCTAATGAACATAGATGCAAAAACTCTTAAAAAAATTTTAGCGAATTGCATACAAAAGCATATTAAAAAGATAGTGCACCACGATCAAGTGGGTTTCATCCCGGGGATGCAAGGTTGGTTATTCAGAAATGAATAAATGTAATTCACCACATCAACAGACTTAAAGTCAAGAACCACATGATTATTTCAATAGGTGCAGAGAAAGCATTTGATAAAATACAGCACTCCTTCATGCTCAAAACACTAGAAAAAATAGGGATAGTAGGAACGTTCCTTAACATTGTAAAGGCTATCAATGCTAAGCCCACAGCTAACATCATTCTAAATGGAGAAAAATTGAAAGCATTCCCCCTGAGAACTGGAACAAGGCAGGGACTCCCTCTTTCTCCACTTCTGTTCAACATTGTCCTTGAAACTCTAGACAGAGCATTTAGATAGACCAAAGAAATTAGAGGAATATGAATAGAAAAAGAAGAGCTCAAACTATCCCTATTTGCTGATGACATGATTCTCTATTTAGAAGACCATAAGAATTCCACCAGAAAACTTCTAGAACTCATAAATGAATTCAGTAAAGTAGCAGGATATAAATTAATGCTCATAAATCGAATGCATTTTTATTCATAACTGATGCATCCTCTGAGAGAGAAATTAGGAAAACTATACCATTCAAAATAGCCTCAAGAAAAATAAAATACTTGGGAATCAATCTAGCAAAAGAGGTGAAAGATCTGTACAATGAGAACTACAGAACACTAAAGAAAGAAATTAAAGAAAGTATGAGAAGATGGGAAGATCTCCCATGTTCTTGGATAGGCAGAATTAATAAAGTTAAAATGGCCATACTACCAAAAGTGCTATACTAATTCAATGCAATTCCAACTAAAATCCCAATGACAGACTTCATAGAAATAGAGCAAGCAATCATGAAATTCATTTGGAGGAATAAGAGACCCAGAATAGCTAAAACAATTCTTAGCAAGAAGAGGGAAGCATGGGGTATCACAATACCAGACCTTCAAATATACTACAGAGCAGTAGTAACAAAAAGAGCATGGTATTGACACCAAAATAGAGAGAGAGATCAATGGTACAGAATAGAGGACACACAGAGACAAACCCACATAAATACAGGTATCTCATACTTGACAAAGAAGCCAAAACTTAAAATGGAGAAAAGATAGCCTCTTCAACAAATGGTGCTGGGAAAACTGGAAATCCATATGCAGCAAAATGAAACTAAACCCATATCTCTCACCCTGTACAAAACTCAACTCAAAGTGGATCAAGGACCTAGGAATTAGACCAGAGACTCTGCACCTAATAGAAGAGAAAATAGGTCCAAATCTGCATCACGTTGGCCTAGGACCAGATTTCCTTAACATGACTCCCAAAGCACAAGAAATAAAAGCAGGAATCAATGATTGGGATAGAGTCAAACTAAAAAGATTTTCTCAGCAAAGGAAACAATCAGCAATGTGAAGAGAGAGCCTTCAGAGTGGGAGAAAATCTTTGCCACACACACTTCAGATAGAGCACTAATCTCCAGAATCTACAAAGTACTCAAAAATCTTTACACCAAGAACATAATAACTCAATGAATAAGTGGGCCAAGGAAATGAACAGACACTTTACAGAGGAAGATCTACAAGCAATCAACAGATTTATAAAAAAATGTTCAACATCCCTAGTTATAAGAGAAATGCAAATCAAAACTACTGTACAATTTCCTCTTATCCCAATTAGAATATCGTTTATTAAGAATACAGGCAACAACAGGTGTTGGCGAGGATGTGGAGAAAAGGGTACACTCATTTATTACTGGTGGGATTGCAAGTTGGTGCAGCCACTCTGGAAAGCAGTGTGGAGATTCCTTAGAAAACTTGGAATGGATCCACCATTTGACCCTGCTATCCCACTCCTTGGCCTATACCCAAAGGACTTAAAATCAGATTACTACAGTGATGCAGCCACATCAATGTTCATAGCTGCTCAATACACAATAGCTAGATTGTGGAACCAACCTAGATGCCCTTCAATAGATGAATGGATAAAGAAACTGTGGTATATATACACAATGGAATATTACTCAGCCATAAAGAAGAATAAAATTATGGCATTTTTAGGTAAATGGATGATTTGGAGACTGTTATGCTATGTGGAATTAGTCAATCCCCCAAATCCAAAGGTCGAATGGTCTCTCTGATAAGTGAATTATGATGCATAATGCGGGGGGGGAAAGATGGCAAGAATGGAGGAAAGATAGATAGCATAGAGGGAAGGGAGGGGTGGGGTCAGGGTGGGGGGTAAGAATAATAACAGTATGTCTGACAGACATCATTGCCCTGTGTACATGTATGAATGCACAGATGGTGTGACTCTACTTTGTGTACAACCAGAGAAACAATAGCTATACTCCATTTGTGTTCAATGAATCAAAATTAAATAAATTAAAAATGTAAAATAATAACTAATTGTATTCAACAACTCAGTAAAATGATTGTACACCATAACCAAGTTGGTTTTATTCCAGCGATGCAAGGAAGGTTTAATATACACCTATCAATAAATGTAATTCATCATACAAATAGAATTAAAGACAAAAATTACTTAGTTATCTCCATAGATGCATAGAAAGCCTTTGGCAAAATTTAGCACACATTTATAATAAAAAACACTGAAGAAACTATGGATAGTAGGAACCTACCTCATATTATATATATAAATATATAATAACTCATATTTATATATATAACTCCTGTGTGTGTTTATAAATGTATATGTGTATATATGTATATATAATATATATGTGTATATATAATGTATATATATAATATATGTAATGTATGTATTATATATAAAATATATATGCATATATATGTGTGTACATATATATATATAATAACTCCAAAGCTAAAACCAACCTCATAATAAATGGGGAAAACTGAAAGCATTTCCTTTAAAATCTTGGACAACACAAAGTTGTCCACTCTCCCTACTCCTGTCTAATATAATGCCAGAAATTCTAGCCAGACTAATAATGTAAGAGAGGGAAATAAAAGGGATAAAAATAGAAAAGGAAGAAGTCAAGTTATCACTGTTTTCAGATGGTGTAATCCTATAACCTCAAGATCCAAAGAACTCCACAAAAAGAGATAATAAACAAATTTGACAAAATTGCAGATTACAAAACCAACATACAAAAATCAATAGCTTTCCTATATACCAATATCAAATCTGTTGAGAATCAGGAAAATAACTCCATTCACAATAGCCTGAAAACAAGCAAGCAAGCAAGCAAGCAAACAAACAAACAAACAAAAACAGGAATATATCTAACCAAGGATGAAAGACCTCTACAATGAAAACTAGAGAACATTGATGAAAGAAATTGAAGAAAACTTTAGAAAATAGAAAGACCTCCCATGTTCATGACAGGCAGAATTAACGTTGTTAAAAATGACTATGCTACCAAAAGCAATACAGAGATTTAATGCAATCCCCATCAAAATACCAATGACATTCTTCACAGAACTAGAAAAAAAGCCCTAAAATTCTAAGTGAACTATGCCAATCTCAAAAAACCAAAGGCTGAATGTTTTCTCCGATATGTGGATGCTAATTCACAATGGGGGTGGGGTGCAGGGAAGCCTAGAATTGCTTTAGATTAGGTAGAGGGAAGTGAAGGGAGGTGAGGGGATATAGGGGAAGGAAGGATAGTAAAATAGATGAGGCATTATTCCCCTAGTACATGTATGACTGCACGACTGGTGTGATTCTATATTATGTAGAACCAGAAGAATGAGAAATTATACTCCACATATGTACAATGTGTCAATGTGCATTCAACTGTCATATATAACTAAATAGAACAAATTAAAAAATAAAAATCATTTAGAAGAATAAAAGACATAGAATAGCTAAAGCAGTTCTAAGCCAGAAAAGCAATGCTGTAGGCACCACAATATCTGACTTCAAATTACACTTCAGAGCTATGTTAACAAAAGCTGCATGCTACTGGTATAAAAACAGACATGTAGACCAATGGTATATAGTGTAAGACATAGAGACAATTTCACAGATACAGATATCTGATACTTGACAAAGATGCCAAAAACATATATTGGGGAAAAGAGCATTTTTTTTTAACATGCTGGGACGACTGGTTATCTATGTGTAGAATAATGAAACTGGATCCTTATCTCTTACCATGAACAAAAATCAACTCAAAATGGATCAAATACCTTGGAATTAGACCAGAAACTATGCAACTTCTAAAGGAAAACTTAGGGTCAATACTACAGAATACAGGCACAGGTAATGACTTTCTTTAGAGGACTCTGAAAACTCAGGAAATAATGCCAAGAGTTAATACATGGAATGGCATAAAATTAAAAAGCTTCCACACAGCAAAGGAAATGATTAGGAATGTGAAGAGAGAACCCACAGAATGGGAGAAAATCTTCCCTAGCTACTCTTCTGACAGAGGATTAATATCAAGAGTATATAAAGAACTAAAAAACTTTACACCAAAACAATCAAATAACCAAATTAATAAATGGGAAAATAAATTAAACAGACATTCTTCAAAAGAAGAAATACAAATGGCCAACAAATATGTGAAAAGATGTTCAACATATTTAGCAATTAGGGAAAATGCAAATCAAAACTGTACTGAAATTTCATTGCACATCAGTCAGAATGGCAGTCATCAAGAATACAAATAATAAATTCTCAGAAGATGGTGGAATAGAGGAGTCCCTTCCCTGGTGGCTCTGTGACATGAACCAAAAAAAGCAGACAGGCAGCTTTTCAGCAAGGTGGGTGAATGATCAAGAATTAGGGAGGACTTTACTGGAATTTAAGATTGGACACTCAAAACAGATCAGGAACTCAGGAGATCTTATATAATAAAATAAAGGAAAAAGATCCCCAGCCCCACAGGTGGAGGCAAAAGCCAGAAAAGTCCCTCTGTGACCACATTAAAGTAATAAAGGAATTAAAGGAAGCCCCATTCTCAGGAAGACTGAGGCATGTGGAAGTATGGAGAGTTTATGGATCAGAGTCACTGCCTGAAAAAACAGTAAGCAGTGCTGCACAGTATCTGTGAATGGGAAAGAAGCCACCATCTCTCCTGAGGAGCATGTACAGAAGACAGTGGAAGGAACCATTTTGCAGCTGTGGGGGTTGGTGACAGCTAGAGGAGATGATTACTGGAGACTAGAGTCTGGCTTGAAAAAAAAGCCAGACAAACTAACACTGAAAGATGGAAAGTGTGCCTTAGTGACCAGGAGAAAATCAAGCATGAAGGACATTTACAGAGGGCAATACTGGTTCTGGAAACCCACCTGGCTTCCCCTTCCTCATCTAATCCAGCTGCTTGCAGAAATGGCTGGGAGAGAAGTACCTGACCAGGAATTCAAAAGGGCAGGGGTGGGATGATTGAGTTCAGAGACTGAATCAGAGATCAGGAATTATGGGGTCTGCAGGCAAAGTAGTGGGCTAAGAACAGACTCTTACACCAAAATCTAAAGGAGATTCCTGGGGTGCAGTCTTCTAGCATGGACCAGCAATTGCTGGGCCCTGGAGGTGCACTGACTTAAAATCTCCAGACCAATTGGCACTCAGCAAAGAGACCAGAGCATGCTTAAGCCTACACCATGCGTCCAGGAGTTCCACCTCCAGGACCAACCCTCTCATCCTAGCAAACCTACCCATCCTAAGGACAGAGCTAGCACCATATACCAGACAACCCCACCCACCTGCTGAGAAGGGAAGCAGAGAAACTTTTGAACTCCAATGGAAACAATTGTTCAATTTTTTCAATGAGATTTTTTTTTTCATTTCTTTCTCTGTTTTTTCTCTCATGTTTCTATCATTTTTGAAACCAAGTATTTTTCATGAATCAGTTTATTGAGGATTGGGTTGTCTGAATAATATGTTAAAATTTGTTGTGTATTCTTTTATTTTTACTTTTTTCTTTGTAATTTTAATTTTTAAAAACTTTTGCATTATATATATTTTTATTCTCACTTATCTGTTTTCCTGTATTCTCTTTCTCTCTTTTCTCCTGCTATTAGCCAACCTCTATTAATCCCTCTTTCACTCTTCCTATAACTTTTTACTTCTCTCTTCTCTCCTTTTTCCTTATAAACATCACATCCTATACCACTTCTGTTCTTTCTTTGTCCAACATTTGAAATTGGAAACCCTTTTTCAAACTTACTGTTTATATTGCAGACAATAATTCAACTCATTATTTCTGTTTATTGTGACAAAACTATGGACATCTTAGGAGCTATTTGGTATAAGGCTATATACTGTTTGCATTGGGTGCTGTTATTATTTGTCTTCCCCTTAAGATGAGGTTCTGGAAACCTTCAGGGACACTATAAGACCACAGGGTAGAAGCTCTACTGCCTCAGATCCACACTGCTAGATGAGTAGATACACAAACAACATGAAAAACCAAGGGAGAAAATTGCCCCAAACAAACCAAGATGTTCCAATAATAGAATCCATTGACAACACAGTAGAAGAAATGACAGAGAAGGAGTTTAGATTGTACATAGTTAAACTGATCCACAATGTAAAGGAAGATGTAAGGAGTGAAATCAGAGGTAAAATTCAGGAGGTGGAAGTGACCTTCAATAAAGAAATAGAAATTCTGAAAAGAAATCAAACATAAAACCTTGAAATGAAGGAATAAATAAACCAAATTAAAAATTTAGGCTTTCCTGGCTGCTCCATGGAGTGAAATCAAGAAAGCAGAGAGGAAGCTTTTCAGCAAAGTGGATGAACAAAAAAATTAGGGTACTTTACTGGAATGTAAAATAGGACATTCAAAGAAGATTGGGGATGCAGGAAGTTGGATATAATAAAATAATGAAGAAATACCTAGTGTCACAGCCTCTGCTAGAGCAGTCCCTCTTCGAGCATAGTGGATGGGTAAGAGATTTAAAGGAATCCACATTTTTGGGAGGCCTGAAGTGTGTCTGGGTACAGAGACATTAGAGATCAAGGATATTGTCTGACAAACTGAAAGACGCACTGCATAATATCCATGTGTGGGGAAAGAAGCCACCATCTCTCTAGGTGGTGTGCAAAGGAAAAAGGAAAGAAACATTTTGTAGCTATTGCATAGGGGCCAGCAGTGGAGGGGGCTTATTCCTGTAAACCTGAGTTTGGACCAAAATACAGTCCCAGTAAAAGCACACTGCATGACAAAGAGTGTGCTTAAGTGACCAGGAGAAAAAATCAACTGTAAAGAGAGAGGTTTAAGCAGGGGAAATCTAGTTGTGGAAACTCACCCAGCTCTACCCTTCCACCTCCAATCTGACTACTTGCAGAACCAGCTAGGAAAGACACATCTGGATTGGAACTCAGAGGGGCAGGGTGCTGGAGATTGTTTGGAGACTGAACCTGTAACCAGGATATGTGGTGTCTGAAGGTGATGTAGGGGACTAAGAATTGGGTCCCCAACACACATGTGGAACCCAGGGGAGATCCCTGGGATAGTCTCCCCGCATGGATCAGCAAGTACTATGTGCTGGAACTGCACTGATTTAAAATCTCCATACCAATTGGCATTCAGTGAAGAACCTGGAGCTCACCTAAGCCTAAACCCTGCTTCCAGGAATTTCACCTATGGGATTACCTTTCTCACTCCATCAAACCAGAGGGTGGAACATAATGTTCCAAACAACTCCACCTAGAACTGCTGAGAAGAGAAACTGAGAATCTTTTGAACTCCAGTGGAATGAATTCTTTAACTTTCTGTGAAGATCTTAATTTTTAAAATTCTTTTTCTTTGTTTAATTATGACCTTAATGGTACATGGACATATATACATATTCATAGTTTTTTTTTCTAATTTCTAGCATTTTTGAAGCCAGTTGTTTTTCCTGGATTTGTTTTTTTGGTAAAGTAGGATATTTGATTTGTATATTTTAGCTTTTTCTTCTATTTTTTATTTTAATTTTTAAGAAAATGTCACTTTATGTATAAATATTTTCTCCTACTTCCCTTGATTCTCTCTTTTCTTCTGCTAACAGCCAACTTCTGTTTTTCTCTCTTTCACTCTTCCTTTAAATTTTTACTTCTCCTTCTCCCCTCCTCCCTCATAATCATCACATATTATATCACTTCTGTTCTCTTTCTGTCCACCATTTGAAATTATAAACCCTTTTGCAAACTTGCTGTTTTTCTTGTAGACAATAACTGATCATATCATTTGCTTATTATGATAATTAACATTGTAGATGTCATAGTAGAAAGTATTTGGTATAATGCTGTAAATTGTTTGCATTTGTTATTTAAATAATTTGTCTCTCTCTGAGCAATGAGGTACTAGAAACATTCAGGGGCACTATAAGACCACAGGGTAGAAACTCTACTGCCTCAGATCCATATGGTTAGATGGGTGGAGGCACACTACACACACACACACACACAAAAATCATGAAAAAGCAAGGGAACAAATTGCCCCAAACAAGATACTCCAATAACAGAATCCATTGACACCACCATGGAAGAAATGTCAGAGAATGAGTTTAGAAAGTACATAGTTACAAACTGATCTGTGAAGTAAAGGACAGTATAATAAGTGAAATTAGAGAGAAAATACAGGAAATGTATTCAATAAAGAGGCAGAGACCCTAAAAAGAAACCAAGCAGAAATCCTCAAAATGAAGGAAACAATAAACCAAATTAAAAATTTAATAGAAAGCATCACCACCAGACTAGACCACTTGGAAGACAGAACCTCAGGCAATGAAGACAAAATATATAATCTTGAAAAGACAGCTGTCCACAGAGAGAAGGTGTTAAGAAACCATGAACAGAACTTTCAGAGAATTATGGGTTAACATGAAAAGACCAAATTTAAAATTTATCAGAGTAGATGAAGGTGCAGAGATAAGAACCAAAGGAATGCACAAACTTTTTAATAAAATAATGTCAGAAAATTTCCCAAACCTAAAGAACAAAATGGAAAAAACAAGAGGCTTACAGGACCCCTAAGGTACAAAATTACCTCAGATGCACAACAAGGCACATTACAATGAAGGTGCCTAACATACAGAATAAAGATATAATTTTAAAGACTGTGAGAGAAAAATATCAGATTATGTATAGGGGGAAACCAATTTTGATCTCAGCTGATTTCTCAACCCAAACTCTCAAAGCTAGGAGGTCCTGGAATAACATATACCAATCTCTGAAAGAAAATAGATGCCAACCAAAATCCTATATTCAGCAAAATTAAGCTTCAGATTTGAAGATGAAATAAAATCTTCCATGATAAACAGAATTTAAAAGAACTGGTAACTAGAAAACCTGCACTAGAGAACATTCTCAACAAAATATTCCATGAAGATGAAATGAAAAAAAAAAAAAAAAAAAAAAAAGGAAACCAGCAAAGGGAGGAATTACACTAAAGAAATAATCAAAGGAGAAACCAATTCAAATTCTAAACTAGAAATAAACCCAAATGAATGAGAATACAAATCATAAATCACAATAATCTTGAACATTAATGGCTTAAACTCATCAAAGAATCATGAGTTTAAAACTGGCCCCAGCAACAATAAGCCACTAACCAACTCAGTAAGACCCTGCCTCTAAATAAAATACAAAGTAGGGCTGGGAATGTGGCTCAATGGTGGTGTGTTCCTGAGTTCAATCCCCAGTATAAATAAATAAATAAATAAATAAATAAATAAATAAATAAAATAAAGACACAGATGGGCAGATTGGATTAAAAAACAAGACTAAACAATATGCTATCTCCAAGAGTCTCATGTCATAGGTAAAGACATCCACAGACTGAATATGAAAGGATGGGGAAAAACATATCACTCACATGAATCTCATAAACAAGCAGGAGTTTCTATTCTCATATCAGATAAAGTGAACTTTAGACCAAAGTAATCAGAAGTGACAAATAAGGACATTTTATACTGCTTAAAGGAATTGTATATCAATAAGACATAACAATCATAAATATTTATGCTCCAAACAATGGAGCATCTATGTACATCAAAAAACCCTTCTCTATTTCAGGAGCAAAATAGACCAAAACACAAAGATAGTAGGGAGCTTTAACATGCCTCTGTCACCACTGTATAAATCCTCCAAACAAAAACTAAATAAAGAAGCTATAGAAGTAAAGAATATGGTTGATAATTTTCACTTTACAGATATATAGTATATTTCATCCATCAATGACTGAATACACTTTCTTCTCAGCAGCACACAGATCCTTCTCTAATATAGACCATGTTATGTAAACTATCACATAAGTTGACATACAATTGTATATTACCTTAATATATTTTTAGCATCTGTAGGGTTATTTTGATGGCTCCATTTCCATTGATATTAATTTTTGTGTTTTTGCTTTTTTCTTGATTAGATTTATTTCTTCATCAAATATTAGCTGTATTATTTTTTCCCTATTTCACATATTTCTGTTCCTACTCTTATCTTTTCTTTTTACTATGTAATTTGAAAATAATTGCAGTTTTTATTAACTTTTCTGGTACTTTTTTTCCTTGATCTCTGAGATACTTATTAGTGTGCCATTTAATTTTAAAATGGTTGACGTGTGAGGGTGGAGTTCTATATATCTTAAGGTGACGAATAAATCATGCAGGAAACCCAGTCTGCATGATTTTGACTTAAAAATAATGGAAATGCTTTTTATATTGATTGCATTGTTTACATACATGTCAAAACTGATCAAACAGTATACTTCAAATATGTACATTTTATTGTACTCAATTTTACCCCAACAAAGCTGTGGGAAAAAATGAAAAAATTAAATGGTAAGCATCACCAACAGACCAGACCACTTGGAAGACAGAATCTCAAGCAATGAAGAGAAAATATATAATATTTTTTTTTAAATTTATTTTTTATTCACACAGTTCATATAATCTTACCTTTACATAGGGTAGTACTGTCCGTCTCAGTCTACTATTTTTCCTGTCCCCATCCCCTGCCATCCCATTTTCCTCCACACCATCCATACTTCCTCCATTCTTTCCTATCCCCATAACTCCCCCCTGTCCCCGCCCCATTAAGTATCAGCATCCGCTGATCAGAGAAAACATTCGGCCTTTGGTTTTTTGGGCTTGGCCTATTTCACTTAGCATGATATGCTCCAACTCCACCCATTTACCAGCAAATGCCATAATTTTATTCTTTTTTATGGCTGAGTAACATTCCATTGTGTATATATACCACAGTTTCTTTATCCATTTTTCAATTGAAGGGCATCTAGGTTGGTTCCACAATCTAGCTATTGTGAATTGAGCAGCTATGAACATAGATGTGGCTGCATCCCTATACTTTGCTGATTTTAAGATCTTTAGGTATAAACCAAGGAGTGGGATAGCTGGGTCAAATGGTGGATTCATTTCAAGTTTTTTGAGGAATCTCCATACTGCTTTCCAGAGTGGCTGCACCAATTTGAAACTCCACCAGCAATGTACAAGTGTGCCTTTTCCCCCACATCCATGCCAACACTTGTTATTGCTTGTATTTCCTAATAATAGCCATTCTAATTGGAGTTAGATGAAATCTTAGGGTAGTTTTAATTTGCATTTCTCTAATTACTAGAGATGATGAGCCCTTTTTCATATATTTGTTAATAGCCTGTATATCCTCTTCTGTGAAGTGTCTGCCCAGTTCCTTAGCCCACTTATTGATTGGGCTCTTTGCATTTTTGGTGTACAGTTTTGTAAGTTCTTTATAAATTTTGGAGATCAGTGCTCTGTCTGAAGTGTGTGTGGCAAAGATTTTCTCCCACTCTGTAGGCTCTCTTTTCACATTATTGATTGTTTCTTTTGCTGAGAGAAAGCTTTTTAGTTTGCACTTGTCCCATTTATTGATTCTTCATTTTATTCCTTGCACTCTGGTGGTTTTGTTGAGAAAGTCTGGTCCTAAACCAATATGAAGAAGATTCGGGCCTACTATTTCTTCTATTTGGTGAAGAGTCTCAGGTCGAATTCACAGATCCTTGATCCATTTTGAGTCGAGTTTTGTACAGGGTGAGAGATAGGGGTTTAATTTCATTTTATTGCATATGGATTTCCAGTTTTGCCAGCACCATTTGTTGAAGAGGCTATCTTTTCTCCACTGTATGTTTTTGGCACCTTTGTCTAGTATGAGCTAACTGTACTTATGTGGGTTTGTCTCTGGGTCCTCTATTCTGTACCATTGGTCTATCTGTCTATCTTGGCGCCAATACCATGCTGTTTTTATCACTATTGTTCTATAGTAGAGTTTAAGGTCTGGTATTGTGATACTTCCTGCGTCATTCTTCCCGCCCAGGATTGTTTTGGCTATTCTGGGTCTTTTGTTCTTCCGTATGAATTTCATGATTGCTTTTTCTATTTCTGTGAGGAATGTCATAGGAATTTTTATTGGAATTGCGTTAAATTTGTACAGCATCTTTGGAAGTATGGCCATTTTGATTATATTGATTCTTCCTATCCAAGAACATGGAAGATCTTTCCATCTTCTGAGGTCTTCCTCAATTTCTTTCTTTAATGTTCTGTAGTTTTCATTGTAGAGGTTTTTCACCTCTTTTGTTAGATTGAGTCCCAAATATTTTATTTTATTTGAGGCTATTTCCTCAATTCACTTTCAGATGATTCATTGCTTATGTAGATAAATACATTTGATTTATATGTGTTTATTTTATATCTTGCTATTTTGATAAATTCATTAATTAGGTCTAAAAGTTTCCTGGTGGAGTTTTTTGGGTCCTCTAAATATAGGATCATGTCATCAGCAAATAGTGACAGTTTGAGTTCTTCTTTTCCTATTCATATACCTTTAATTTCTGTGGTCTGTCTAATTGCTCTGGCTAGCATTTCCAGCACAATGTTGAATAGAAGTGGTGACAGTGGGCATCCCTGTCTTTTTCCAGTTTTTAGAGGGAATGCTTTTAGTTTTTCTCCATTGAGAATGATGTTGGCAGTGGGCTTAGCATAAATAGCCTTTACAATGTTCAGGTATGTTCCTACCATCCCTATTTTTTCTAGTGTTTTGAGCATGAAGGGGTGTTGTATTTTGTCAAATGCTTTCTCAGCATCTATTGAAATAATCATATGATTCTTAACCTTAAGTCTATTGATATGATGAATTACATTTATTGATTTCTGGATGTTGAACCAACCATGCATCCCTGGGATAAACCCCACTTGATTGGGGTGCACTATCTTCTTAATATGTTTCTGTAAGCGATTTGCCAGAATTTTGTTGAGGATTTTAGCATCTATATTCATCAGAGATATTGGCCTAAAGTTTTCTTTTCTAGATGTGTCTTTGTCTGGTTTTGGTATCAGAGTGATGCTAGTTTCATAGAATGAAATTGGAAGGGTTCCCTCATTTTCTATTTCATGAAATACTTTCAGGAGTATTGGTATAAGTTCTTCTTTGAAGGTCTTATAGAACTCAACTGAGAATCCATCTGGTCCCGGCTTTTCTTGGTTGGTAGGCTTTTGATGGCTTCTTCTATTTCATTGCTTGAAATTGATCT